>SKCR01034558.1:0-82920 GCA_019454045.1 Zanthoxylum bungeanum
TATCAGTTCAGGAGCCCCAACCAGCGAAATCTCTATTTGACTTTTATTATTCAGATTCTGACGAGGGTGAAGCTTATCTATTTGTACCAACCGCACCAACAACGGAGAATCAAACTTTCAATCCTCAAAATAAAGATCTTGGAGCATGCTTTACCATGATGTTTGATGAAGATCTACATGAACCATCCATTCCAGTCGTATTAGAGGATGGACACCTAATGTCAGAAACATCTTTACATCCTCAGGCAGACACTTATGGAGCATGCACTTCACAGATGACAGGTGAAGAACAGAACGCGAAAATCCTAAAATACATCTGTGAAGAAAAGGTGGAGCAAGAAGCAGAGAAAATGGAGGAGCAAATGTCTGAACTTATTAAAGATCCAGAGCATTCAGGCGAAACATCACTGTTTTGGGGAGTACAATTCAAAGATATCACCCAGAAGCTTGATAGAATGGAACATTAATTCAAGGTCAAGCACCATACAAGACCTCCTGATTTTATTTATTTCTTTTCAGGAACCACTGGAGCAACAAAGGTTAAAAAGATGGCACAAACACTGAATGGGACAAAATATTTTTTGCCCATTTACCGTTGGAAGAGACCCTTCAAAAGCAACGCTCATGGGATTGTCTTTAATCGGACATCCAAAACGACGCTGAAACCTCCTTGACATATGGATTTCAGTCACGTCTGGCTGAAGACGAAAAATTTAGTGCTAGCAGGGAGGCAACCCATGCACTTTGTTGTAATTTCTGTTTTCATATTTTGTGTATACATGTTGTAGAATTTTTAATTTTGTGTGTTATTTTTGTAGGGAAAAGCACAAACATAGCATTTTAAGACAGAAGGAATGGTGTTTGGCAATCACAAAGATGAGAGCCAATTCATTAGCGATGGCTAAGTAAGAAATGAAATCTTGAGACGCCTCCTAATGGATTTATATACCAAACGAGTGGCGTATTGCATACACAATTCCGTTACCTTAATTAATGCTTGGATTTGCTTTTCTGTTGTAATTATCTTTATTTTCGTAGACAGGATCCAGACTTTTTGACATTTCACGATTTCTTTTGTTGTTTAGCTAACAATCGTCCTTTGGAATATACTAGTGCTATTATTACTCACCATTTTCAGGTATTATAAATTCAACTCATCATTGCACTTTTGAAGACATCCAGAGTAAAACATGGAAGCCACTTCAAGAAGACGAGTTGAAAACATCTATGTGTTTTGCGATACTAGTGTTGGTACTAAGCCATAATACGTAGAAGCAGCACAGGAATTGGGTAGAGTCTTAGCTGCATGGAATATGTACTTAGTATATGGCGAAGGCAATCTTGGACTAATGGGGATCGTGTCAAAGGCCATACAGGAAGGAGGCAGTCACGTTTTGGGAATCATCCCAAAACCCTTGGCAGAGGCAAATCTTATTGAACCATCAAACAGAGAGGAACTTATTGTGCCAGGTATGTCTGAACGACTGGTAGAAATGATTAACTGTGTTGATGCTTTTATTGCTTTGCCAAGTGGCTTGGGAACATTGGAGGAAATTTTTATAGTGTTATCTTGGGTGAACCTGAACATACACCAGAAACCGCTTGTACTATACAACGTTGATGGATTTTATGATTTTATTTGTGTGTTTCTTGATGATGCCCGGAGAAATGGGTTCGTATCAAAACCTTTAAAATAACTCCTTTTTACTGCCAGAACTGCTCCGGATCTAATTGACCAAATCTTAGCCTATGAACCACAAGTTGACCCTATCCTTTCAAAGATAAATTGGTCCGATGACGATCGTGGTAAGAGGCGTCGGATTAATCTGGATCTTAACCTTTAATTTCCTGTAGAATTTCAGCTAACCAGGTATTATCTTCTAAACTCTTCTTCTACTGTTTAAGATATTGGGGACAATGTCTCATTTAGGTTTGGGGGAGGGAATTAGTTGATCAGTACCTTGTTTTTAATTTGTGTGTTGTTTTTATTTTTAGTCCAAAATTTTTCGAAAAAAAAATTGAAAAATTTTCAAAAATTACAAAATTATTTTGCGTTTTTGTGTTTTTATTTTAACTAAAAAGGTGAAATTGGTAAGAGATAGTTGAGTAAGGAATTTCCACTACTGAGACGTATCTCAAACCTATTTTTGAAACAAGTTATTTTTTGTTTATTTCATTTTAAATTATTTAATTTGTAAATTCTCCATAAAACTGACTAAAATGGATCTCCATATGCTTAGTTAGCAGATATTATCAACATGCATAGTAACATACGGACATGAGCTAAAATTGAAAAGTTTGTAATATTCAGTGCTCTAGTTTAATTGGAGGAAGCATCTCAAAAAGTGATGGAGTAAAAAAAAAAAAAACGTCTGAGATCCGAGTTATTAAGTCTGTAAGGGTGTTTTAACACCTAGTGCCTTAAAGCCAACTGGTTTGGGAGTCACCGACCCAACACTCGTTACATAGATGGAAGATATTGTATATAAATAAAAAAAAATTGAAAATCAAAGAAAAAAATCAGAAAAATTATTCCATTGCTGTAAAAAGGATTGAATTCTAATAAAACTTTAGGACAAAAATATTACTCTCTTATCAACTGCACTTATGACTGTTGTGGGCAAAAATGAGTTGTTTAATATTTTGTTGGTCGTGTATATGGAGAATGATAAATATAATCAGGGAATTTACTTATTCAGTAATTTAGAAAGATAGAAAACAACTAGTAACTTGGAGTAGAAGTTTCACCTGATTACTCACTAACTTCTTTATTCTCTTTTCGCTTGTCTTTTTTTTGCTTTTGTGTGCATTAGTTTTTACTACATTTTTACTTTTGTAAAATGTTTGTGGGTATCATTGTTGTAAACCCTCACGAGACTACAACTCGTCCACTAGGGACACCTAGGGGTTTAAAAGCTTGTTGCATACGCTAAATGCAACCGTGATCCCTACGAAAGTGGCTTAGTTAAATTTTATTTTATTCTATGTTTTGCTCGAGGACTAGCAAAATGTTAGGTTTGAGGGTGTGATGAGTGGTAATTATATCACTATTTCCCACTCATTTAACCTAATATTTTGTATAGTTTCTTGAGTTTTGTGAATATTTTGATGTGTTTTGTGTTATTTTGTAGATAAATAAAGTTCAGGACATTCTGGAGGTGATTTGGAACCAAAACAGTGAAAATTGGACAAAAATGGAATTTTGGTAATTTGTCGCGTCGCGACGCGCAAGCCTATGGCGTCGTGACGCCTAACATGCACCAAGACATGCTAACGTGCACCGGGTCCACAAGTCAGAATCTAAGGAAATTTGACTTTGCTAACGTGCGTCGTGCCACGTGTCACCATTACAGCCGATCTACTAACGTGCGCCGTGCCATGTGTCATCATCTTACGATGCCGACAGTTGTCATCGCCACGTGTCACTCCACGTGTCTGCCACGTCATCATCCACATCACCGATTGACCGAGTCAAAGTTCCACATCATTGCCACGTCATCATCAACCAATCACAGCGTGCCATGTGTTGCAATTCTATGGTGCCGACAGTCACTCTCGCCACGTGTCGCCACGTCAGCATCAATTATTGACAAATGTATCCGAAATCGACACGTGGCGGATAAGAATCTGAGCCGACGAATTAGAAGCAGCCACGTGTCATAATAATTGAGCTCCAACCACCTTTCCACGTGTCACTTTATCACCTTATCCAGAATCTGAAGCCGATGAACCAGAAGCTACCACGTCGACAATGTCCAGCATCGCGACGCGAGCTTGGCGTCGCGAGCTTGGCGTCGCGACGCCAACCCCCTACTGACTCCTATAAATTCAGCTCGATTTCAGAATTCAAAGCATGTCTTCCTTGAGTTTTGTAAGAACTCTATGGATTGCATCTTGTGTGTTTAAGTTTTTGTAATTTAAATTTAGCATTTTTTCTTTTAGTATTTTTAATTATGCACTTTTACTTTTTGTAAAAAAAAATTATTTACTTTTCTTTTTCTTTTTTTATGTTCAGTAGTTAATTTACCGCTGGAGTAAAAGGTGAAACATTTAATATAATTATCTAGGTAAATCTCACTTAATTATAATTTATAAATTATAATTTAACCAGATTAATTAATGGCAGACTTTATTACCGCCTATATGGTCGGTCTAAATATAAATTACTTTACCGCCTATATGGCTGGTCTTTATGTGACAGGTAATTACCGCCTATATGGCTGGTGTAATTGGACTAAATGGATTACCGCCTATATGGCTGGTTTTAAATGTTTAACATTATTAATTCCTGAGAAAGTAGAACATAAAATAATTTATATTTTATAATAAGTGAGATTCCTAGATAAGAAATATTAAATGTGGATCCTCTAACCCCCAGCATTTTATTTTATTCTAGGGAAGTGATGAAACACAATATGCACACCTAATAATTGATTTTCTTTTTATAGGTAATTCTTTAGTTTGTTTATTGAGTCTTAAGCTTAATGCTTCTTGTTGTCTGATCACCAATAAGATTGATGTGGTAAACTTAAAATGAACTAGACATAGGGATTTTAGGTTTCAGCCTTAGATTCAATAGCCCACGATCTTCCTTGAGGATAGATAACCCTTTAATAGATTTCCTTACATGATAGACATATACCTGTCGGGCAGTGGTAGCCATAATTGGAACTTAATCTTAAAGAATCCAGGTAATTTGGTTGACATAGACATATGGTTCAATTGGGTTATACAAATTGAACCTTTTCTTGAGTCTTTTCTTTTATTTTCCTTAGTATTTTCTTTTGAGTCTGTTTTTATTTTAATTAGCAAATCCACATTCAACCAACCAAAAACAATCAATTCCATTCTCCCTATAATTAGATACCTGTAAATAAATAGTATCAATAATTAATAACAACAGTAGGAATTAAGTCCTCGTGGGATCGATATTTTTATACTACTTGAACGATACGTGCGCTTGCGTTATACGTGTGTGTTTACGCCGGTCAATCATGCAAAGTTAATATATTATATTAAGGGAGATATCTTAAGGGAGATATCTAAAATAGAAGTAATAAAAGTGGATCATTTTACCTCAACATTTTCTTTTATTGTACTTTTACTTTATTTACTTTTCAGCAATTTACTTTCAGCATTTACTTTTCAGCAATTTACTTTCAGTAATTTACTTTTCGGTATTTAATTTTCAGCATTTTACTTTATGTCTTTTATTTTATTTAAGTTTTTACTACCCATAAATATGTGTCGTAACTAAGCCAGTTATCTGGGGTTGTGATGCAGTCCAATATCACCGGTTTATAAGGGGTTAAATTACGGTTTGGGTAATATAAAGGTTTATTTATTGAGTCTTAGTCTTAATGCATCTTGTTAACTGGCCATTAATAATATTGATTCGGTAAACTTAAAATGAACTTGAAAAATGGATTTTAGGTTTAAGACCTTAGACTTAATAGCCCACGATCTTCATTGAGGATAGATAACCCTTTAATAGATTTCCTTATAGGATAGGAATATACCTGTCGGGCGGGGTAGCCATAATTGGAACTTAATCTTAATGAATTCAGATAACTTGGTTAACATAGGAATATGATTAATTGGGTTATACTGTGTATTTGTATTTGACCATCGGAAGAGGCTTTTACATAATTTTGTGTTCCAGGTTAATAAACCAATATATTACACAAATGTAAAATAACCACTTCATCTTTTAAAAAGCTATTGGAATGATTCACAACCCTGGATAGTTTTATAAATTTGAATTCTCTTCAATCTACTTTCAAGCAATTTTATTTACTTGTTTTAAGTTTTAAAGTCACCACTCAATCAAACAACCAATCTATTAGATACTTGTAAATATTTAACTTTATAAATTAATAACAAAACGTTTTAAGTCCTCGTGGGATCGATACTTTTATACTACTTGAACGATACGTGCGCTTGCTGTTGGAGTTCTACGGTCCCAAGGATCGAATCAAAAGCATATAAACATGTGTGAATAACAACGATGAAGTTGCGAAATACTTACATCGATCGGTTGAGCGACGCGGGAGGTAAAAAAACTTCAATATTCTACCCTCTGTTCCTCGGCAGTGAGCTTCTGTTTTTGCGTCCTCCATGGTTGGTTTTTGAGCTCCTTTGTCAAGCTCCAAGCTTTGTCAAACGATTCCAAGCTCATGGGTAGACTACCTTATCACCTTCGCATGAATTCGTAGTGTACTAGCACTCCCGATTTTGCCACAAAATCGTGACTCTAAGCTTCCCTATGGCTCTCGGTTTTTGACAGAAAACCAGAAGGTTTTTCAGCCCATTGGGCGTGTGGAGAGAAAAGAGAAGAAGTGAGAGAGAGATGAGTTTGGTTGATGGCTAAAGTGTATCTAATACACTAATTTGAATTTCAAATTCATTTACCATGAATTTGGCTTTCAAAAAGTCAAACATTTAAAGCCAATCAACCTCCATCAATTCACATTAACTCACATCAATCAATCAATCAATTGTCACATCACTCAAAGTGACATGTGATTTGACGCTTGATGTGACTAATGATTTGACGCTTGATTTGACTTGCGTTCCGCACTCGAATTCGAAATACGAATGCGCTCGCAAATAATCTCATACTCGGGTTCGCTAATTCCAAATTAACGAATTTCCCTTGCGTCGTAATTAAATGATTACGCCTAGCGAAATCACTATTCATGTCGTTAACGAATTAATTCTAAATTAATTCGTTCACCCGAATTAAAATCTAATTTTAATTCCGCGTCGAAATCCAATTTCATTTAATATATCAAATATATTAATTTATCGATTAATTCCAAATTAATCGTTCTCTCTCTTTTATTGATATTTTATCCCAGATAAAATATCTCCGTAATTAATCCCAGATTAATTTTCTCTCTCTTCTAATTAATCCCAGATTAATTTAGAGTGCGAGTCATACGTCATCGGTGAATCTTCAGGAAGCGACCCATGAGATCCTCGGATATGTTCGCAGTAAAGTCGGTCGTCGGACTATCTGAACACGTAAGTACCTCGTACTACGTTTGTACCGATTTACAAGACAAGGTTGGCTTCTAGCAAAGTGCCATGCCTACCCAATTCTCCAGAAATATCCTTACAGGAATAAAGGATCTATATCAGGCGTAGTATACATAGTATTGTGTATTTCTGTCCAGTATCGGATGATCACGTGCTAGGCCTGAGGCTGGAATTGTGTCTGCCCCGTACGAAGCAAATGTCGGATGTCTGGTAACTAGTCTCTATAATCGGATAAACATGACCTTGTCATTTTATCCCAATGACTGCAGTACTTAAGAGTACTAGTACCGTATCCTACGTGACCATCATCTCCATATGACTGGAGTGACACTTCCGTCTTGACATCACACCCAACACACTACGATTCTCAATATACCCAGCATAGGCGTACACAGAACCAAAGTATATTGATTGTCGCAAGTATTAGCGGTGCAAGTCTCAGGTTAAGACCAAATACACCTACCCTGATTTCGGACTTCCATAGACACATAGTCATACTACCAATGGAATTCCGAGGGGGTCTATCCAGAGCGAAGCTGTTTCCCGTACCATCGGTAAAACACAACCTCCTATTACACTTGCATGAGTATCATATACCCAAATATATGAGAACTATACCGTTGTGCCCTCACAACGCGCACAAGTGTAATACTAGTCTTTTACATATTTATCGATGTCCAATCTCGATAATACTCTAACTGGGGATATTTAATGATTTATCCTTAATGGACTGATACTGTCTCATATCATTCTCAAACCAGGAACAAATCATAGGGACCTCCTATCATTTATATATCTAGGTGATCTAATCACAAATGATAAGAGTGCAATCTCCTTTGTCACATAGTTAATTTATACAACAATACCATGATCTGTACAAATAGTGACGCTATTGGTCATAACTGTCCAACACTTGTGTTATACGTGTGTGATTACACGCCGGTCAGACTGTTATTATGTTCCCTCACTTATCAGACAAATAATATCGCTGCCAATATTAGATAAAGAGGGATATAAAATAAACATTAAGGATGAAACTTTATGTTTGTATGATAAAGAAAATTTATTGAAATGTGAATGTTCTTTATCAAACGGTCACTATGTTTTGGAAAAATGTAGAGATGTCTTTAATATAGAGAAAAATACAAGTAGGAAGTCTGAATTAAATAATACTGAATTATAGCATATGAGATTGGGCCACATATGTGTTAGATATCTATCCAAATTAGTAAAAGATGGTTTGATTGAAAATCTTACTTTAGATCTTTATCCGATTTATGAGTCATGTATCCAAGGAAATATGACAAATGCCTCATTTCAAGGTGTTGGACACCGTGCTAGAGATTTACTGGAGTTAATACACAGCGATGTATGTGGTCCATTAAATCATGTCGCTCATGATGGTTCCACATACTTTGTGACTTTCGCAGATGACATGTCTAGATATGGATATGTCTATCTGATGAAACATAAGTCAGAAACATTTGACAAGTTTAAAATATTCTGAAACGAAATAGAAAAACAAACCAGTAAATTCATCAAATGCCTTAAATCAGATCGAGACGGTGAATACATGAGTGAAGAATTCAGAAATTATTTAAGGGAGAATGGATTTCTTACCCAATATAGCCCACCAGGAAAACCTCAACACAATGGAGTGTCTGAGAGTAGAAATCGTACTTTATTGGATATGGTGCGAACAATGATGAGCTATACAGATCTTCCTTATTACCTTTGGGGTTACGCTTTACAAATAGATGCCTACATACTTAATAGGGTTCCATCGAAAGCTATTTCTACGACCCTCTATCAGATATGGTTCGGTAGAAATCCAAGTCTTATGCATTTAAATATTTGGGGTTGTCCTGCATACGTTAGAATTGCGTAGCGGGATAAACTAGCACCCCAATGATATAAATATAGGTTCGTTGGATATCCTGATAATTTCATGGGATATCAATTCTACGATTCCGAGCAATGAAATGTATTTGTTGTTCACTTTGTAAATTTTCTTGAAAAGCAATTTTTGAGAGAAAGTTGGAATTGTAGAGAGATTAAACTTGATGGGTTTGATCCCAACATTAAGGAACCTGAGATGGAACCAGAGATCCAACTAGGTGAAGGATCTACAACACAGGTTCTACCTAAGTCGAATAGAATATCAAGGCATCTTGAGAGACTATTTTTAACATCTGATGTGAGCCTTGATGTTCTCTTCTTTCAAGAAATAGATCTCACTACGTACAAAGAAGTGATATTGGATATCGATTCGGGAAAATGGAAAGAAGCCATGAAATTCGAAATAGATTCAATGCATGCCAATTAAGTCTGGGACTTAGTTGAACTTCCTGAAGAAGTTAAACCCATTGGTTGTAAATGGATTTACAAAAGGAAACGAGGGCCCGATGGAAAGGTGGAAACCTTTAAGGCCCGACTGGTAGCAAAAAATTACACCCAATGTCATGGGATTGACTATGAGGAAACTTTTTCACCAGTAGCCATGCTAAAATCCATTAGGATTCTTTTAGCCATTGCTACATATCACGACTATGAGATATGGCAAATGGATGTGAAAACCGCTTTCCTAAATGGATTCCTTGAAGAGGATATCTATATAGAACAACCAGAGAGTTTCATATCCAGTGAGACTTAAACTTGGTTTGTAAGCTCCAAAAGTCTATTTATGGACTTAAACAGGCATCCAGAAGCTGGAATCGTCGTTTTGATGATATAATTAGATTATCTGGATTCATCAAAAATGAGGAAGAACCATGTGTTTATAAGAAAGTTAGTGAGAGCATGATAGTTTTCCTAGTCTTGTATGTAGATGACATCATTATCATAGGAAATGATATATGGATGATGCAAAGTGTGGAAGCCTACCTTTACAAGAACTTCACCATGAAAGATATGGGTGAAGCTTCATATTTACTAGGTATAAGGCTCTTTCGAGATAGAGTTATGAAGCTTATAGGGTTGTCACAATCGACGTACATAGATAAGATGTTAGAAATGTACGGTTTTACCAACTGCAAGGTAGCAAATCTACCTTTCCGATACGACATACATCTTTCGAAGAAAATGACACCTCAAATTGAGGAAGAGAGAGTTAGGATGTCTAACTTGTCATATGCTTCTTGTATTGGAAGCATAATGTATGTGTATTAGACCTGACATCAGTTTCGGTGTCAGTGTGACCAGCCGATATCAATCTGATCCAGGTAATGATCATTGGATAGCCGTGAAACATATCCTAAAATATCTTAAAGGCACCAAGGATAAGTTTCTGATATATGGAGAAGATGAGCTACAATTTAAGGGCTATACAGACTCTAACTTCCAGGGAGATCCAGATGATAAAAAATCTACATCAGAATACATTTACCATTAACAGTGGTGCGATTAGTTGGCGTTGTTCAAAGCAAGGCTCAATAGCTGATTCCACCACTGAGGGGGAATTTATAGCAGCTTCAGAAGCTGCTAAAGAAGCTGTTTGGATTAGAAATTTTATCACAGAACTTGGCGTTGTGCCTAGTATTGCGGATTTGATCCCATTGTACTGTGATAATAATGGAGCCATCACGAAGGCTAAGGAGTCGAGGGCGCAATCCAAGTCTAAACACGTGGAAAGGAAATATCGTGTAATTAGAGAGATAATTGAACGAAAAAAAATATAAGGGTCTTGAAGGTTCAAAGACAAGACAATATAGCAGACCCGCTTACAAAGGCCTTACCTCCTAAGTTATTCGATAAACATGTGGAGGAGTTCAGATTATGGTACCATCTCGATTGGCACTAAGCAAGTGGGAGTTTGATGGAGTTGGTGTTTGGAGTGCCAATCGGATTTGTATATTTTATTATTTATTACTAAAATAACTACATTTTTTTCATTTCATATCTTATTATGGTATTGTCATTACACGTATTAATTTGATGTAGATATGCTAAGAATGACATCGACCTTAGAATAGTCTTGACACTAGGTGTAAACTATTCTTAAAGTTAATATTCCTAGTCCTGGTTTTGGAATACGGTCGAATTCCTATAACCTAGAAGACTAGCACATGTCATATATTGGAATTGGAGTTCTAATGGTTTAACCCAATGTACCATGAGTTTTGGAAACTCATATAGACATGTGGGTATTCGTTGAAGCGAATACTGAATGACTCATAGGTGATTCCTAATAGTTGGAAGTACACACCACCATCAATAGGAATATCCTCGAGTCGAGTAGCATGTGTAATCCTTTGATTATAGGATAGCATAGATTTTGTGTGAGATCCTCCACACTTTGATGCCATGTATGTCAGAAACATTTCATGGTATGGCCTCTAGATGTTCGTTGGGTGTGGACCGATGCACTCAGTAATCAAGTGCGAAGCAAGATATGATCTTTCGGCAAGTATATGTACCATAAGGGGTTTAGGTATCCATGTGAGTAAAGTCTGGATTCTTAAAGACTTTGGCCAAAGCTGATCACCTAGGGTGGATCACATCAGTTGTAAAGAATCGTGGACATGTCGACATGAGATGTGCACCTTAGAAACTTGATGGTGTATTCTATGTTTCCTAAGCATAACTCGGATAGCCTACGACGGAGGAATTGTTAAACATATGTGATGACTTCGATTTGTATAGTTCAAAAAGGTCGTTCGTGTTCTTCGCGAATTTGGAGGTGGCTGAATTGCATACATATTAGCTAGGCTTATATGACGAACGTGTCTGAACTTAAAAGTCCCAATATGAAGTGTACTCATTGAGCACTTGGGTAGCCGATTATTTTTGATAAAAGATAATATTCGATATTATAATTATCAACTAAGATAATCAAGTGTTATTAGATAAAACTGATTATTTACTTTGACCTAATTGGATTAATTCAATAATTACACAAGGGCTTAATTGTAAAATCATAATTATCTCTACTGTTTGAGGATATTATGGTAATTGTAAGTATGTAATAATATGTGGTTTTGGCTTGATTTAATTGGATTAAATCAAGGTGGCAAACATTTAACTAATCCATTTCCAAATCCTTGGCTTGATTTAATTGGATAAATTAAAGTGGGAGACAATGGAGATTAGTCACACCTAATTATACATATTTGGACAAATTGGATTAAGTCCACTTAAAAGTTTATTACAATTTTTATTAATTAAAATTGCCTAAGTTTTGCTATAAATAGCAAGCTTTAGGAAGGTTTTAATTACAAGTGCAAGAACAAGTATAAGCATAAGCAAGAGAGATTAGCCTAAATTAGAGAAGTGTTTAGAGAAGCTTGTGAGGTCTCTACAATATTTCATCTAGGAGAAATCAAGATTGTATCTTGAAGTGGAGTTTCGTAGCATTGGAAACAAGGTTGGATCTTGAAGTCAAGTTTGCACACCTTGGAGGTTCTCCAACAATTTCAACAATGAGAAGTTGATTGGATCTTACATCAAGCTTACTAGGTAATATTTTATCTTTTCCAAAGCTATGTTCATTTGTGTATTAGATGCATGATCACATAGCTTAATGTTGAAATAAGGCTAATCAACTGTGTTAGGATACTTATAGAAGTATAAACACAACATGCTTATAATTTAGGTCAAAGATATTCACGTTGAACATGAAACAATTAATAAGAGTTTGGAACTCTATATTAGAGCTTAGAGCTATGGCTACTATTCTAGAATCACTTGACCACCTTTGGGTGACCTAAAATTATTCATGAGATATTTCTTATTGGGATTCTAATTTGGTTTATGTATTGGATTCAAAATTTACGCAAGTGTGTATTTAGAATAAATTTATGATTTTGTAAAAATATTTGATATTTTAAAAAACTTGATTTTTATTCTATAACATGTGTTAATGTTTGTTTTGAAATTAAAAATTAATTTTGGGTGTTTTTGAAGAGTTTAGGGAAGACCGAAAGCTATTAGGGTAATAGACCCTAATTGCTTCAGCTCTTTGGAAATTTTCCAGAGAGCTGAAGCTTTATTTTTGAAAACAAAGCAATTGAAAGAAACAATAAATTAAAAAAAAAGTGTGTTGTGTGCTATAGTGACACGCACACTGTAGCGTGTACAGTGCGCGCGTCACTGTAGCGCGCGCAGGTACGCGCTACACACGCTGATTTTGTTTTCTCTCGTTCTGGAGCTTCCAGACTCTGATTCAATCCCAGTTTTTTTTCTATACACTCGTAATGGAATATAGTACTTCATTAAATAATTTAAAATTACACTCATACTCGATATCCATGGGTTAGACCCATTTCCGTTGCGCGGGGCACCGATTCGACCCTAGCGGTTCCACAACTGTCCCAACAATATACCACGAAGGGCTCCTCATGATCAAATGCCACAAAGGGCAATAATAAATAAACCTTGTGTAGGTTCGAGACTCTCACTCATGGACGCATCATCACCGTCCAAATAACGCCACTCGGGGCCGCGTAACAGTTGCCGCAACGGGTCAACTGGGGTCTATAAGGTGGGCCAAAATATGACTCCACACAAGCAAATGCCACAACGGGGCAATATGATAACCAAGATGTGCGCCACAATGGGGCTCCACATATACCAATTTTAATATATCCAATTTTTAATATTTTTACCGATTCAAGTCTGATCCAATTTACATTCACACTACCGTGTAAATATTTATAAAAACAAAACAATAAAACTCATAATGGTCGCGTCGAGCCACCCAACGCGTCATTTCATATTTTCATAAAATATTACTAATATTAAGATACATTTCATATTATTTCATAGGCATAAAATAATGATATATAGATAAATAATTTTAAAATCGCAATTAAGATGAGTACCGAATCCCTACCTCAACCCCACGCTAGAAGCGTGAAACCGATCTCACAATGATGTTTAACGCGCTCAGACTATTCTGTTGGTCTAACAGCTACCAAACTCTCTTCGGGCTCACCCGACACGCTCTACGAGACACACGGGTCTCGCTGACCGATGACCGCCCAAAGATCACCCAAAAGTGATATCTCAACACCTGAGATGTAAAACGCACCGAATCAAACTCTCCCACAAATCTAACGAAAAATCGGCATGGTTCCGTTTAAAACACGGACTTTCCATTTATAATCCAATACCACAAATGCCTATTCGGGGCCTACAACAACCACTCATCCACACTTCAAATCCAACGCCACAATCCAAAAATAACAATCATAGCTCGAACTCAAATCTCAATACAAATAATTCAAAACCGGTAAATAAAACGCGTAATGAAAATATGAAAAATACACAGAAATTGGAGTTCGGGTCAATTACCGCACGAAAGGGTCGAACCAACACATCGGGAATATTGACTGTAAGAATCTGTCCAGACACATCGGCGTGTAGCCTTCACGCACCGCCACACGCACAGTCATGCGCGCCGTCGAGCTAAGTCCAATTGTGGTGGTCAGTCGCCCAACGGAGCCCCGGTTAGCCGTGAATCGCCCAAAAATCATCGAAACCTTCAAGCCACGATCTCATCGAAAAACGGCCACCTCCGGCGACACCGCCACCACCAAAATACTCCCCACAACATGCTCTCAATTTCCCCTAGCTCCACTCACTGGGAAACGACGACAAGGAGGCCGGATCTCTCCCTCTGTCACACGTACGAAGGAGAAGCAAGAAGAAAGAAGAAAAAAATAAAGAGAAGAGGCAGCCACGTTTTTTGGGGAGATAGAGAAAAAAAAATTTATATATGAGTTGGAAAATATCAGTCAAATCCTTACAATTTTGGTCAAATATAAATTGAAGCAAACTCATGAAAATTTATCAATCAACCCCTAAAGTCAAAAATTTAAACTTTGACCAAAGACTTTTATGGGAAAAGACAATAATACCCTTATTAAAAATTTGGGTTATTAAAGTAACAGTTCATGCCGCATCATCACGTTTTCATGTTTGCAAGACACGTTACATCTGTAGGTTATGATTTCACGTTTTAAGTTTAAAGCTCATGTTTTCAATTCATGTGTCAAGCTTGTATGTTTTCATTTGACGACATCATTATTTTCTAAGTGTTATGTCATATTTTATGTTTCCAAGTAAACATGTTTTCAGCACATGTTTTCTATGCAATCCAGTCAAGTTTTGTAGAAAATGATTTACAAAAATAAGAAGAATATAATATTTTTAAACCATCAGTATCAAACCGTCCCCTCAGCTTTACAAAGCTCGGGATCACATATATTGATTCATGGGGCACTGATCACCCCCATATGCTTTTCATGTTCATGTACATGTTCCCCTACTTACGCGTTGCCAGGTCTTGCTAAGTAGGATTCAGTCCCCCCAGGTCACGATACTGGTGTGGATTTTTATGTTTTAAAACATGTGCAAGCGTACGTGGGGACGACGACCCAATCCCGGTACATATGGTGATGTAGGGGCCAAGTTTGGGCCAATGATCCAATTGACTTTCCAGACCCGATTTTGGTCAAAACCCAGATGGCAGTTCATTCATTTTCCAACCCATTCCCAACCGAAAAACATCTCTTCATAAATTAATTACTCTCTGCATAATTAGTCGATTCAACATCGAAAGCCACATGATTAACATATTAGTGGGGCCCACCATCATAAATACAGCTCATATTCCAACTAAAAGACTATTCCTTAGCCTATAAAAGGAAGTAGAACTCATAATTAAATTCATTCAAGCTGAGGCACTCATACTTGAGCTCTCAAAGTATATCACCCTCTAAACACCGGCTCACCTCTCTCACAGCAGTCTACGGAGGTCAAAGTAACCTCAGATTTTGCTCTTCCATTATTTACTGCTCGTCTTCACTACTGACTTGAGCGTCGGAGTGCCTATGCCACCCACCAAACCGGTAGGTAGAAACTCTCCGGTCACTCTACTTTTGTTTTACAGGATCGCTAGTATCCCCACCATATAAATTTTTAATTGTGGACCGAAGATAAAATCCAGTGTTTACAATGTGCAAGATGATACTGACGATGAAGAAGTGCATATTTCTTAAGTTCAAATATTTATCAATTTACATTTTATGCGTTATTAAAACTTGATATAACAAGTGCACTGTTTCAGATTGTTGCATACTGCATGCAGCCAACCAAAGAGAGAAGTAAACCAATTTTACTTTGTACATCCAGGATTGGTGTCAGTCATAAGTGTCTCTTCAGCAACATCACCCCTTGTCGAAAGAACACGTGGTCTTTGTGATCTATTAACAAAAGCCAAGAAAGGACAATTCAATTTAATGCCATATAATCCATAGTAATATTTACGCCTAAGTATTTGATTTATGCCTTTGTTTTTCATTTTGTATTGTAGATTCTCTGGTGTTAGTTGTTTTTTATATGCAAAAAACTGATTTTTTTTTTTTTTTTTTATTTTATTTCATTTGGATCCTTTGCACGGAAATCATCTCATTAGAATATTTGTTTTCATTTTATTTATTCTTTATAATTTATTTAATTGTATTTATTTCGATACAATAATATTTTATTTTTCAATATAGTGACATGTCAATATTTGCATGATAAGATGGAAATGTGAAATGGAGTTTTCAGAATTGTTTGTTTTGAATAGGGCCTGCAACAACCAGGTTTTACGAAATGTGACTATATCCTGAGGTAGACGTATTAGTTTTATTCAAAAGATTTGACATTTTTTTTTGTGATTAGGAGTTCAAAGGAAATGATATTTACACTCAAGATGAATTAGATGAATTATATTCACCGGTTTCTTAGTGTATTTTGTTTAAGAATCCACTAGTTAATGCATATGCATAGCTGAAGCATTATCCAAGTTTCTTACTTAACATGTGTATAGCTGAAGTATTATCCAAGTTTCTCAACTGAAAATTTCATATTAGTATACTACTAGATGTTTAGGCAATTGAGACAGAATTTGTGTATGAAAATTAAGTTTTAAGTTGGTTAATGCATTGATGAAGCAACTGTCAAAATCTGAATGAGCAAATCAGCAAGGAAGCCCGGTGTCAAGTACGTCGGACCATTCTCTGGTGAGGTCCAATCTTACTAAACGGTGACCCTGACACATTTGCCAAGAACAGGGGCAATGATTGGGGCTTTAGGATGTGTTCGGAGAGGCAGTGTGGTTTTAAGGCTGATGCTCAATATCTTCAGCGAAGGTGGCAATTGACTATCTTGGCCTAATTCATGCTCACAGCATTTTAGCCATCTGGGAATAACCTACTTATGGGTGCAGTTGAAGGCTACCGTGTAGCTGGAGAAGTTACTGCTTTGACCCATTGAGGCATTTGCCGGGGGCTTAAAGTCGAGGAAATTAAGAATGGGCAAAATTGCCATGTTTGGGGCTCTTTGTGCAGGCTATCGTTACAGGAAAGGGACCTCCTGCGAACCTTGCTGATCATCTTGCTGCCCCTGTCAACAATAATGCTTCGGCAAAAACGTCAAAATTACATAAATTTGAATATTTATGCTGGGAAATGGCAATAGCACACAATTATTCAAAACGGTTGTACTGTTGCACTCCCAAAATATATAAATAGAAACAAAATAGTGGAGCTGAATTATATTACACCACCAAGTTTGAGGATACAGAGAAACCCCCAGCAGACCTTCAACCTTTTTTAGGGGCTTAGGACGATTAGTCACAATGTCAACTCTCTCATTACAGGAAATAAGAAAGTAACTGTAAATTCTTAACCCATAACTAAAAAATTAGTTGACACATCCAATAATAGCCGACATCTAACCTATCTCTGTCTCTCAAGGGTCATATTGTCTGCAGTTATAAACCTGGTTATGCCGAATATATTGGATGCTTATCTGATACTTGATCATGGATAAAAAAAAACAAAATCAACTGAAACCACTTTACCGATCCTCATCCACATCATGGGATCTAGAGAACTCAACCATTTGCATCCCTCTTCCAGCTACAGCAATCTGATAATGATTCCTGCATGATAAATAAAGAATGCCAATAAAATTAACTCAGAATCATCTCTGTGCAGAGCTTAATCATTTTGTCACGTAGGACTTTCTGGATTTAGAGTTGCATATAATAATGCTTCACTCACCTGCCACAGGCTCTGGCACTCAATGCTTCTGGCTCTGGCACACTGACAATTAAATGAGCATGCTCAATCAGTTTACCATGTTCCTGAAGAAGCCAGAACCTCACACGCTGATCAAGGCCAGTAGAAAAAACCCAGGTTCCATCTGTCCAAATGCCTTCATAAAAGAAAACCCAATTTTCATTCATCAATAGCAAAGAAAAATTAGCATGAAAGACCTCGCTCAGATGTTATAACAGGTCTATATTTGTCTTTGCAGGGAACAGGAAGAAGCAAGTTTAGCAAGACATTATCATGAGAAGATCAAAGCCTCCACTGGAAAGATTCTAGCAACAGATGGAAACCAAACCAGGCGCCAAACATAATAAGATAATCCCATCATTTTTTCCAACCCTGAAAAGCAAGAACACTAGACCATTCAAAAGATTGTGTCATAAGGATAAGTTTTTTTTTTACCTTTGATGGCAGAACTGTGAGCAGAGGTGGCTCTGAAATGATTGAGAAATCTGATTCTATAATTCTGGTTCAGCTTCTGAGCATAATAAATTAAGCTCTTTACATCTTTATATTCAAGATTTGAATTTATGATATCTGGTGCTATAATCTCAGAATACAGACCACTAGGCAGTAGCGATAAATCAACTCTAAGACAATGAATTGTTTGATCATCACCCCCACTTACGACATAGAATTCGAAACCACATTCAGTACTCTGACAGTTCTTTATCTTTGAAACATGAAGACAATTGACACCAGATTGATGAATATTACTCAAAATATGTACAGGCTGAATTTCACACATCTCAGAAGTTGAATCGACCATTCTCAGTTCTGGTTCAGAAGAAGCAATTTGATCATCTTCAACAGTGCAGTTTTCCGTACCATTCAACTTTGCAGACACTCCACATATATCATGATTTTGTACTACTACACTTTTCACACTATCCATATTGCTGCCTGTTTTTTTCTTGGGCCTGTTACGCCCTAAAGTTCTCCACCATCGTCCTCCCTGACTTCCTCTTCCTGTTCGTGGCCGTTTCTGACAGTCTATGAAGTTCTCAATATGAAGAGTCGACACTCGTTCCACAAAAGTTTCAACATGCTTGGTCACATCCCAGAAGGCAATGCTTCCATCAGTGGCTCCACTAATTACAAAATATGTGGTTCCGATTTGAACATTCTCTGTATGTCAAGTTTATGACATTTAATGACCCAAAGCAGGAAAATGAAAGACATCCAAAATTCCAAATGTGGTACAAGTATATAAAAAGCTTGTTTTAAATATTAAATCACACAATCACTTGCTCTAAGATTTTGTTACATAATAGCAACAACAAAAAAAAACCAGCCATACAGAACCCAGTCGCTCCAGATTCTACTACTGAAGTGCCAGGAAATAGTCATCCTTTTGCCAAAAAAAAAAGAAGAAAATATGGAGAAACAAAAATGTTCCTTAGTTTGACAAGGGGAGGACGAGGCATACACTTCATGAGCAGGAAGCTGAAGCTGCTAACACATAATTCACCAAGGTTGCCTACTCAGAAATCTCTTAATATCTGAATTTATAATTTTTGCAAGTTCAAAAGACTGCAACAGCAGGAGCATACCTAGATAAAACAGGGATAACGACTCCAGCTAATCCAAAGATACTGTTTATTAAACAAAAGTTAACAAATTATGTTTTCCTGTTAACCGACTAGGAATTTAGGAGAAGGCAACGCTATATACAAGCGAATTGCAAGATTTCTGAAATGCACCACGTATTAGTCACTCATAACGAATTTAGTTATTAACATAAAAGATAATATGATAAAATCATACCAGAAGGGAGTTTATTGCTGGAAGATATTTTTAATATTTTCTAATTGTGTAATTAATAGCTAAAAAAACTATACTGTCACAAATTTTAACACAATTAGGGAGTATGAACTATGATGAAAGACAAACCCTTAGAAGGCAGATGTAGAGGCATGATGACAAGCTGCAATGCTAACACCGGTGATGACAAAGGAACCAACATAGCAACATCAAACCTGGGACAAGTTAAGATGAAAAAGTATAAGCCAAGCATGAAGAGAGTAACTGTAAATCTATGCAAACTCTCAAGTAAATAAAATTCTGTGAGCCTATGTCCGTACCATAACCGATGCGGTAAAATAAGAGCCCTTAAGGAGAGTGTGGCATCTGAACAGGCGACAACAACAAAACAGACAGTTGACCTGACAGGAGACAAATAACAGAGAAACTTTTCACATACTTGGATTTAGGTAAAATATTGTAAATATAAAATCATCAGGACAAATCATGGTCTATCTCACCTGGGATCAGAACCTTTAACAAGAAATGAGGTGACAGCCAGGTATCTCCAGTCATCTTCATATTTATCTCCAAGGAGAGTTTTTGGCTCTCCCTCCCCACTTGCTGGAGAAATTGATCCAGTCTTTGCATCAGTGGCCATACCAGTAACGTTTCTGGCAATCCCATCCACTTTCTTAACGTCTTTTGTTTTTCCATGAGTGCTGGAATTCTTGGTAGGCATGTCAGTGGAAAGCCACTTGAATGACAATGACGAGGATGCTCCTAATGAGTGTTCGCATTCATTTCCACTTCTATTATATTTTTGTTCAACAAGTGTTTCTTCAGTCTTGTCTATCCTCCTATGTCTCAGCAGCCACGAAGTTAGGACCCGCTTCGCTCCAACTGATATCAACAAGAATGGATTCTCTCTGTCCTCAGCAACAACATTTTGACTATTTATCTCTTCAGATGCAATGTCTGTAACTGAAGAAATTTGGTTTATTTCTGAGACAAAGCATATTGATCTCACAGCTGATCCGCCAACATGCTCCCCAAGCAGTTTTGATGAAGACCAATTCTCAAATCCAGGAGAATACCTGAGTAAAAAATCATACAATTAGGTGACTACATTACAGTTCAAGATCAATTCCAGCTTTGTGAAAAAATATTGAGATAAAAGAGAGAGCTGGGGGTGGGGATTTACACTAAGGTGATGTTAACATCATAAAAATCGAACACTTATAATGTGATATTTGGGGTGGCAAATAATAAACAACATACCTAGTCAACCTCACAGTTCCGTCTTCGCACCCAGTTGCAATCCAACTCGATCTATTCAACGGATTCTTCTTGGCATTCACTCCAACATGGAAATTTTCAGATACAAAGCATAAGGTGTGCATTTCTCTCCCGTGAAATTGCATATGCAAATTCTTTGGGAACATCTTCATCTCACTATTTGATATCCAGTGTTTACGAATATGGATAACTTCATCCTTAAAAAGAAATTCGAATGAAGGGTAAGGAACAAAATGGAAATGAGAGAACTGTAAGAAGTTTGGTGAAAGGTCATAGATACAAATCCATACCACAAGATATACTGGTAATATGCCCTAGATCCATTGCATTAGGACAATGATATCACTAAATAACTTATATTGTATAAAACAAAACGGCAATCCATTTATCTTACAAACTTTGTCCATATTTCTTTAGATAGATATCTTGTAAGATAAAGTCCTTGGAGTAATTTACATAGGAACCAAATGGAGATTTGATTTATGAGATCCTCGGATTATCAATAATAAGAGTGTTGATAATCCGGATACAGTAGCATGATGCTATTACCAACCACTTGTAGGGTAGCTGATCTCATAACCTCCTAGCATGGTTCGGATGTTTAACGTAACATATGGATGCTTGTAGAAATTAACAAGTACACCGAACTGAGCTTATGGAGTTTTGATATGGAGATGTTTTATCTCATGTGTCTATAGGAGACTCTTAGTAACGATGTATCAATCATCCCAAGACTTAAGGTGTTCACTAATCTTATGTGGGAGTTATTTAACTTCGTCAGAAACCTGAGTCGTCCTCTAAGGATTACGATAGAAAAGTGATTAGGTTACATGATGAATACATGAAGATTGTGTTACATTACATACAATAGAGGATCACTAAACTTAAGATAAACAGATGACTAGTGAGTTTAGAATTCCATTATGCGATTGACATATGTGATAATGCAAACACATGGCCATACTAGGAGAATTCCGAGTGAGGAAATTCCCATGTTGCATATCATCGGGATTATGATCAACACCAATGACCATTAGAGTAGATACATTCCATAGCCATTTGAGGAATACTGATTCGGGCGAAGGATCGTATCATACAAAAGTAGTTTATAGAAAGGTTTTATTCTTTCTCATTCAGGACTCATGATACACTACTAGATGTCATTCATGATCATTGACATATGGTAACCACATGGTGGTATTTATTGGAGGATAGATTATATGGATTTAATTTAACCTATCACGACCAATTTCATGTCCAACTTGAGACTGAACCTAAAAAATCGCACACCATAGGTGTGTGAGTCTAAAATTGGAATGTAGAAATGATGTGAAATATTTTTTCAACATATTTTAGCAATCATTTCAGGATTTGTTGGCACGAGAAATGATGTTAAAATCATTTCCTATTATTGGCAAACCGATTTGGACAAACGGGCTTACCATTTGTAGTAAGCAATTCAAGGAATAACTTATGGAAATCACAAAACTCCCGATTTATGATTGGTGGTTCCAGAGAAGTACCTTTTGTTCCATAGACTTCTATTCTTATGTTTGTACATTATTTACTTTTATGTAATTAATTTATCTTTCATATAATTAAGTTATGTGATGATCTTGTAGATTTGGAAATACATGAAAAGCGATATTCAATTTATCAAGTATTTTCCGCTGCGCATAGCTGTATAATTCCCAACCAGATAGCAAGAGGGTCATTTCAAGGCCTATTTTGAAATATCATGCTTTAATGCAAATCGATTCCCCAATGTAGAATTATGAGATAGAGGATCTTTTAAAATAAAAATAAAAACATAGAAAAGAAAAAATAAATGTCCGTGTATATAGTATCTCAACACCTAAAGCTGATATGCTGAAGTCCTAACTGTAGACTTAAGTCATCATTATGTTTTCAAACAAGCAGCACTAAATGCCCAGAGTGATACCATGGATAAATAAACAATTTGGAGCTAAATACATCATCAAACCCTTCTACCACAAGTGGAACAAACGAAAGGAGGATGGCCATGAAATTTACCAAATCCTTGAATGGAAACACAGTGCAAATGTTACACATCTTATTCAAAATCAAAACTTAAAAGACATGAATCAGAAAACAGCAGTCGCATTTTAGTTTGACTTCACCAATGCTCTTCTGGAATTTTAATGTAGATTTAGTCCACTGTACCTATCTAGCAACTATTATCATATAATCGCTCACTATGTTTATGTTGATGACCAAAGTATGATATGCTGTTGAAATAGGAACGGAATTTTTTCCTGTCCTGTCCCATTCGTGACGGGATTTGGGACATTAAAATAATGTCCTGTTCAATTATGCGGGACAGGACCAAGATTGTCCAATCCCGTCCCGACTAATGCCAACCCTAACTGTAAAACCAATTTTTAGTAATTGCCATGCAAGGCAAAGAAAAAAAATTTATGCTCATAATACTTTGAAGAAAATTTTGAAATGGGAGAAGAAAACTTACCTTGACATATGCAAAACAGTTCTTCATCTCTGGCACATCCCCAAGAAGATAAGAGTGAGGGCGCCGCCAGCCACCACATGGAATTTGCACAACCTGCCTCAACATGCACCCCAAGGCATCAAAAGGAATTGCAGTGGGACAATAGCAACACTCTTTTTTCCTTTTCTCTTTCAGTAAGAGGAAAAGGGAGGGTGGTGAAATTTACCTTCGCCTCAGTTAGTAAGTTCCATATAATGAAATCCGTCGATGCAAAACCAGCTGCATAGTTGCAACTTGCCAAATCGCCAATGGAGTTGTCCTCGGAAGAGACAGATTGAAGCAAACTTAATTCTTTTACTTGCTTCATCCCTATAAATTCTAAAGTTTCTCGATCCTTGTCATATTCCAAATAGCATATGCAACCATCTCCTCCAGTCTGAACAAGAAATGATTAGCAAAAGAACTAACATTCGGATATTTCAAACACATATACAAGTCCGGAAAAAAAAGCTGGCATGTACACATTTTTTCAGCTAGTGGACTGTTAAATCCTAAAAATTATGAAGCTGCAAATCAAGAAATGCCATCTCTGATGCTCATCTTTACCTCTTTTTATTTACTTTTTTTTTTTAAATGTGTTTTCTGGGTTTAAAAATATTAACTACCACTGGAACCCCGAGTCTTGATAGTTGGAAACTTATGGGATTGAATATCTAGTTACGTAGTCTCAGATTGACACATGACTACTTGATTGGAACTAAAGAGCTGGGTGCATCACATAACAACCCCTTTGGTTTTTTTTTTTTTTTTTTTTAAAAAAAAACTATGCTGATGTTAATATAACTCTTTCTTGATGCTCATTTTTATCACGTTTTTACTTTTGAGAAATAGATAATGAATAACCAAAAAGTACAAATAATTTGAAAGTATATGAACAGTATCCCTTTTTAAGAAAATACTTAAGAGCGTGATTTATGATTTATTTGTTTGCATAACTGAAAGGTTGATTTTAGATCATACCGAGCGTATTTCAATTTGATTGGATCTCAATTTAGCAACAGAAACATTTGAAACAGTTGATATCCCATGAGCTCCTTTAAAATAATTTAGTGGAGAAACTTTCACTTCTAAACCAGCCGATGTGCCCAACAATAAGTCCCTCAGTAAGGGGAACAAAATCAGATTCCCACGTACATCCCCACATACCAGCAGCTGCATACATCCAAACACTAGTATCGTTAAACAAAATTCTCTTCAAGAAAAAGATTCATCAAGTGCAAGTTTGTGTGAATATTAAAGATCTGTAACCGTGTTATTGATCTAAATATTTGAGTAACAATTCCTATCTTATACCTCCTCATTCAAATTAAATAAAAGAAATGTTATAAATAGATACCTCATCCTCAAAAGACACATCCAAACACATTATTCGTGCTCCAAAACTTGAGGAAAATTCCACGAGACAACAACTTTTAGACTTTGCAGATTTGAAACAAATAGATGACGAAGGATCAAATAACCGCCAAACCTTCAACATTCCTCTAGGATCCGCAGTGAAGACAAACCTACAAACCGTTGATTAGTATCAACATGGTAAGTTTCACTGAAATGCAGGACTAAAAGCATTTTACAGCATGGCATCGGAACTGCTATTTGATAACCACCAAACCCTAATGTTCTTTTGGCCCATCAAAAGAAATAAAATTAAAAAATAAGGAGCATTTGATGGCAATCAACAATAAGTTTAACCCTGGACCTTAGAAATTAATGGGGCACTAGAATTGAAGCAAAGGATTCCACCTATTCACTCTGGCAAATAATACCTGAATATAATTTTGTTAGCTTGAACTTGATAGGAAATAAAAAATTATTACCTATTTCCCAACGACTTGCACCAGTAGGTTCCCAACAGCTGTCTCTCTATGCCAGCTGACCAAGTTAAGGTGAAGCCCAATTGAGGAGTACGAGCATCTCCTACTACTCTAACAATTGTCACATTTCCTTTGCCATCTCCAAGAGCAACCCAATCATCAATGCCACAAGGATCCTCGGGCTCATTTGAAAACAAATCTATACAAATAAATGGTATCCCTTCACTGACTTGCAGAAGTTTAGTCCAACTCACACTATCCACATCAGATAACTTGGCATGGTACAGATAACCATGGTTTGTTGCAACATAAAGGGCATCCTCACACGTGAAACGCATACAACGTACATATTCGCTTTTGCTGCATCCAAAAAAGCCAACAGTATGCAAATTGTATTAGGATTTGAACTCTATAACACCAAGTAGACCTGAAGGCAAAATAAGGCATACAGAACCATAAAAATTTTGCATTTCACACCATCTCCATCTTTGCCTCAAAGCATAAAAATAGAAGATGTGGGGTATTATTGATGTAGGAGGAATCTTAAGGGATATCTAATACTAATGTTTACCTATCCATAAGTCGAATCTGCTCTGAGAAATTTGGGATCTGCAGGCTGAATATTTCAGTTCTGTGGTTAAACCCTTTTGCTTCAGGATGTGCGTCCAAGCTTCCAGGCAATGAATGATGGAGCTGATGCACTTTGATTGCGGAATCAAACCCAGCAGTAACAAGAAGAGAAGATAATGGATCATACAAACATCGCCATATGCCTCTTCCTCTGCGCAACAACAAAGCTGTAAATGTTTTCCATATAAACAATCATGATGCTAAATTATTAGTTAGATGAAGACTAGTCCTCCCTTATACATGGTGGTTGAACCGGTAATTATGACTTATGAGAACAGACTGCCTTAGTCCCAAGTATTCACAACCATTGACCATAATAAGATCAGGAAAAGTTTTAATATTATAAACCAGGAAATCAGACCAAATAGAACAAAGAAAGCACATATGCTACATTATATGGTCCACAGTTATGCAGTAATAAGTAATTTATCTAAGCATCAAACTAACAGTTTTAGAGTCATATATCACAAAACTAAGCTACAAAACAGTTGTACAATCTTGAAAAATAAGTACATAAAATTGCAACTTACATATGTTCCTTAATCATCTTAAGTTGTTTACCATCAGATCCCCACACACGACATGTACAATCCTCACCAGCAGTGATAATAAACTAAAATGTCATGCAAGAGAGAGTCAGCTACACATCCCACAGACCACAGTCCATATCTGAATAAAGAAAAGGAAAAACTCAACTTTAAACATTAGTTCCAAAATTTTACTAAAATTCGAGACAAGAGGAGATGAGAGAACATCAAATGAATCTATGCGAACAGCACAGAATTATGAGGAAACACTTACTAAAATTCGAGAAAGAGGAGATGACGAGAACATCAAATGAATCTATGCGAACAGCACGGAATTATGAGGAAAAACAGATGAGGTGTCTATTGCATGCCCATACATTATAGCATATATGCAATAAAAACCAGCAGGAACAATAAACGAAAAGACAACCGTTGACAAATTGAATGATCTCTAAATTTACTCAAAAGTTGATACATACGACTGAAAATCTTCTAGTCAATCACACGAATCAATCTTAAATTAAGCCAAAAGCATATTCATACTTCCAATAAATTATTTCATTGCTGATTGAAAGGCAACATCTTCAACTATATTTGTTTTTTGAAGTCATTACAAAGCCTTTTTTTTTTAAAGCAGAATGTCTCGAGCATGGAAAAAAAAAAAGAAAAAGAAAAAGAAAAAAACACCGACATTACATAAACCTTGAAAGAAAGGAATGGATGACTGCAGCCAGATACTTGTAAAATCTTTAAAAAGTCTGAGAGACTTTTTAATTTTCATGCAACTCACATCTGCCAGATAATATAGTCTTGTGAAGCAATTGACCATATAACAACATACCAAGCATGCACAGCATAAATGCACTAAAATGATAATGAAAAAGCTGACAAATCCAAACAGTACAAAGGATCATAGAGATGTATTACTATTTGAAAAGTAAATCCCCACATGTAAAGAGCTTGCTTCGTGCTTACACAGATGGGATTAAGTATTTAAACCATATAAAATAATATAACTGTAATTTGTTAAAGGTGCAAAGGGACCTAGGACTTAGGCGCAGTCTCATAGCCCAAGGCGTGCGCCTAATGAAGGTGAGGCGAAAATTGCAAAAAGAAAAATATAAGTATCCAATCAACTAAAATATAGAGAAATCACTAAAAATATATCAAAAATAATTATAATAATACAAATATTGATATTACAATTTAATATGTTTGTCAAAATTAAAAGTCCACCCCAAAGTCCAATGTTTTAAAATCCGGCCCGGTCCATAAACCCAAGATGGGGAGTGGGTCAAGAATAAGAATTAGAGGTCGGATCAGGTCAATCCGGGGTTGATAATAATTTTTTTTTATTTTATTTAAAAATACTGTTAAAATGACTAACTTAACAATAAAGTGATTAAATTTGTAATTATTCAAATAGTATACTTCAAAATTATGATTAACAAATGTTAATTTTTATTAATACATAACTACAACGTCTATAAATCTAAGATTTCAATTTTATTAAGAATATATGAATTATTGCATTCATGTATTTTTAATATTAACAAACTGGGCACTTTTGGGCAAATTTAATTGAGAATCTGCATGTGTTATGGGGTTTGTTTAATATTAACAAATCCACTTTTGACACCTTCTTCAACCTTTCTGTCGAGCACTATCCCTTTGCATGCTAATAAAAACCACCTTCTCCTTGTGCCTCTTACCACCATTTCTATGTTACAAGTTCTTCCTCTCCACCTTTAACTCCCTATTTAGTGGAGATGTTTCTGGATGGCCGTCATCATCACCGATGCTTCCTCTGGCATCGATGAGGTCATAGAAATGAATGAATTAATTAATAAAGATTAAACTGACCCTTGACCCTGTCTCCATTGAAAGTTGGAACTTCAGCGAGGTCATCGAGAATAGCAAGTTTGTATCAGTTGAAATTAATATTTAAGTAATTTTTTATTTAGAAAAACCGGCCCAAAACCCTGTCAAAACTAAACCGGGTCACCGAATCACCTGTTGAACTGGCCGAGTAGATGGTTCTGTGGCGGGTTCAATTGATTGATGGGTTGAAGGAGTCAACCAAACCAGACCCCGTTTAACCTAGAGCTTGATGAAAGTCACCTCGCCTGACCATTAATAAGACGCAAAGGTCTAAGCGATTGAGCCTGAGGCGCGCCTTTGACAACTATGTTGTATCAGAGTTGTCGAGCATCATAAATGCTAGAAAAGAACACAAGTATACCAGGTATATGCAACACTTACCGAATCAGTAATACAGCAGTCCCAAACTCGGGCATTGTGACCATATAGCACACAGCTGCCAACCTCATCTATGCAATCAAAATTTTCCCTTTCAGCAGATAAGGCCCAAATACGAGCACTGCACCAAAGAAGCATATTGTTGCATTGAATCATTCCATGAAAGGATTAAAAACACGGATGATAGGACTTGGAAACTTATTCACCTACGATCATCGGAGACTGAAACCAGTTTTGATCCACATGAAGACCATTCAATTCTGAATATGGAACCTTCATGTCCTATTAGTCTAAATAAATTCACCGTTCTATACTGCGGATCATGAAGTTTGTCATACTTGGAGACTGAACTGAATCCATGTGCATGGTTTTCCTCTGTACTATTTAGAAGAGGAGCAACATATTGACAATCTACTTTCCACACAATAATCTGCAGAAAATCTATAGTTCAAAAGATACCGAGAAAGTTCAAATATAAACCTGAAAGCAACAACTCCAATTTTAATTTTAAAAGCTTAAAATCAACACCATTAACCTCTTTGGATACAATTATTTCAAATATATTTAGGCAGGAATGCAACATCTCCCACATATATAGATAAACTAGGTACGTAGAGGGAGAGAGTTACATGATCACCTTCTGGAATTATAAATGTAAAACATGACGGACTTGCTACTTAGAAATAATACCACTTTTTCAAGGAGGTATATGTGAGTGATACAATGGAAACATAAAATAATGATCAGAAGAAAGATTCGGCACCTCATTATAAATAGTACCGGATGCAATTCGGAGAGCTTCAAGATTGTCACCCCGTAATTTCATGGAATACAGAAGGCACCTGTCTATATTTACCAGGGGAAAAAATGTAACAAAAAGAAATTGCCACGCATCAAACACAAAGATAGTCCGTCAAGGCATCAAATAAAACTCAAATGAGACGAACCTGGAGAATGAACTTCAAGAATAATTATAGAGTTACAGATATCCCAAACACGTAGAGAATTGTCACTACAACCTATGGCAAGACAATGGCTGCCGTTGCAGCCCTAGAACAAATTAAAAAAAAAAAAAAAAAAGCCGTTAAAACTTGCATTATTTCAAAATTAGCTAAAGAATATACGTTTTAGACAATTATTACCTTTAAGAAGCAAACATCGAAAACCCAATGACTTAACCTCGGCAGTGACTGAACTAAACTCAAATTCGCACATGTTTCTGGTTGATCTTGAGAAGTTGGTGACAATTCAAATAGTAATTCATACAATTTCACTTTCTTTTCACCAAATAAAGCAACTTCAAAAGTGACCATTGTAGAAAATGATCCTTCAGTGAAATTAATAAAATTACAAGTAATGCCATGCAAACGAATTCCTTCAAAAACTCGAAACGATCTTATCAGTTTTCCGACTTCCAAGTCGTAGAGCAGCACTTGCGAACCAGAACCTTTTGCAAGGAAAATGAAAAGAATAGAAATTAATCGTGATGTTAATTAGAGAAGCTCGGTATAACTTCAAGCAAAAATAGAAAGAGTACCGGCGAGAAGAAAAGGAAGTGAAGAGAGGTGAAAAGGGAGATGGAGAAAACAGAGTGCTGAAATTTCTCCTAAGTATTGGCTAACGTCTAGTCGCCATTCACTTTGGTTCTTCTTCGCCATCGCTACTGCCGGGATTGTGCCGTCTCTGTTTGATGAAATGTCGGCGCGAGTTATAAAGTGCTGATTTCAACCTCGGGTGAGTTTAAAAGAGCGTGTATATGGGCCGTAGAAAACTTAAAAGGACGAAATCAGATATTAGCCCAAAACGCATCCCAGTTTAATGGACCGAACAAAATTTGTGGGGGTGGTTTCTATACGGTAAGGATGGGTCTGGGAGTTCTAGTTGGGACATTGGAATTTCTGGAAATTAGTAGCCAATAATTGCCATTTGCCGAATTTGTATTCAATTCTCGATTCCTCAGTCAGTCAGGAAAAAGAAAAAAAACAAAACAAAACATTGGAGACAGATCGGGGAATCGGGTATCCAATCGGAATTGGATTGAAAGAAGAAGAACCAGCTTTTTGATTGCTGTATGACTGTGCCACTGGAGCCGTGTGGTATGGAAAGCTAGAACAAACTTTGTTTACCCAGTTTTACAACTTTGTCAATCAGAGATCTTTTTCTTTGAACCAATATTTCGAGATCTTTTTCTTTCTAGAACCAGTAGCAAACCTTCTCTTGTTTAATTCCAGTAAATGTTTAGATTCAGTAGCTTATAATTTTTTCCCTCTGTGATTAGAATTTATTTCCAACTAAGGTTACATTTCCAATAGTTCTTAATTACTTGTATTTTGAAAAAATCCTCTTCAAATCTAATTGTTCATTTTATAAGAAGTATAGTACTTAATTCAGTTACGTTGAGGATTCACTCCTCGTCACACCCAGCAACACCCCATTTTTAGAGCAACTATATTTTTAGCACACCTAGTGGAACCACTAGTAAGATGCCACCAAAAATAAGAAGTAATGTTGGAAAAGATGTTAGCCACATCTGATGTGAATGTTGCTTTTGCAACAATAGGTGAAGCACAAGAATGAATCGTTCTATACTTGGTGGAGCAAAGTGAGAGGAACTAGACACGTCTTAAAATTTACAATCAGGAAAATCAAACTCCAACAGGACATATTGTTGGAGCCTCAAGTGATACGATTTCACCTTCCAATTTAAGTGTTGACTTGGTTAATTTTGCAGATATAATAGCAATGAGGATGGAAGTGAGCCAAGAATAAATCTTGCAAACTTTATGTAGGAGCGAAGCGGGGTTTACCGCTATATCTATGACGTCGGCAACCACGACACCGTTGAGCTCACAGCTCGTAGAGAGTACGGATTAGCCCACAAGGGACTAATGTAACATCCTCAATCCGGAGATGTTACCGACAGGGAATATGTCGTCTTATCTCCCTGAACCTCTGACTCTCTAATTACTGCTAATCTTATTTTATATATAAACTCATGCATGGGACCATTGCCCAACTCATCAACATAAATGCATAACACTTTTAGTGCTAAGTACTCAATTTTATTACAGATTACAACTCTGACAGTGGCCACCTATAATGCATTACATATGTAATCTTTACTATACAACATGTATGTTACATGATTTTTCTTGCCTATGACTGAACTAAACTCTGACTCTGACTTGACCTGGTGGACCAAACACCCTAGTGACTGCCATCAGGATCCATCATCCCAAGCTCGTCCTCCAGGTCAACCTGCAAAACAAAGAAACTGGGAGTGGGGGGGGGGGTTAGATCGTTTGAACGATCTAAGTGAGTGAACATGTTAAATCTGAAACTGAAATACTTAATTATAATCTCATAGTTCTGAAGTCGAAAATCACTTTAAGAAACCTGATTCTTCTGAAAACTCTTTTCAGTTTGGAAAACTCTGAATCCTTTCTGTAAAATTGAGCTTTCTTAAAAATTCTTTCACAACTCTTGTCCATTTCGAAAATCATGTCTCTAGAAAACTTATCTCTGAAAATTCATTTCTGAAAAATCTTTTTCCTGAAAATCTTTTTCTATAAATCTGTCTCTGAAAATTATCACTGAAATATTTGTCTCTGAAAAACTTGACGCATGGGGGCATTACGTTTCGATGTCCCCTCATACGCTTAACTAGAGCCAGGAGTGCAAATCCATGACATTGGGGCGTTACGTATCACCGTCCCCGGAAGCATGCCATTACCTGTCTCTGAAATCTGGTGGTCTTGTGGCGTTACGTATCGACGTTCCCCAAGCCACAATCTAGAGTCGGGGTGCGGATCTATGCAACCCTCCAAACTTTGAATCTAGGATCTAGGGGAATCTGTCATCCCTAGTCCTGAACTGCGTGTGCACACGATATCTGAATCCATCAATTCCCAATGTTCTAAAATGCCCCGCCTAGGCGGCGCATATAGGTTCGACGGCCTATGACCGCCGCGCCTGGCCCCAAATCGTTGGGGTCAGACACTCGTCGCAAATTCATCGGTCAACCACCATTGACCGACGCAAAATTTGAAATTAATTGCTTTTTCCGGCCGAATTTCACACCTCAATCCTAACCCTAACCTTAATTTTATAAAATTAACTCTCTAACTCATGAATTTGAAAAAAATCATAATTTAGAGCATAAACCCTAATTTCAAAAATCTAATATTTTTTCTATTTTTGTTAGTTTCTTATCAAATTGATCATTTATAAATATTAGTCATTACCCAAATAACATTTATCTATGATTATTTCTCCAAATCTTAAACCTAATTATATAAATTCTCAATTTTTGATTAACCATCTAGGCCCCGACTAGGCGTTGGGTCGTCGCTCGACAAGCGCCTAGCGTATTTTAGAACATTGTCATTTCCATATCTGAGTCAAGTTACATACTGAGGTGGGTTTTTCCCCCATGCCCCAAAATCGCTGAAATCATACTTTCGAAATCATCTCTTTTCTAAATCATTTCTCAAAGCACTCTTCATCAAAATAACTTGAGAGTAAACTTGGCTAACGCCCTTAAAGTAGAAAAGTAAATCTGATATGTAAAATAACATAATGTAAAAAGATCAATTTAAGGAAAGAGTGTCCACTCACTCATTTGGAGTCATGCTAGCCTTACTTCACTTCGCCGAAGAAATTTATGGTTCTTGCGATGACCTTTAATGGGCAACTTAATTAGAATACATATCGTAGAATACACTTCGAAATTATCGTCGCTATATGATGTTCTACGTTTGTGCCATGGTAAATTACGTGTATATAAGATGATATGAAGCCTTTCGGGTGGTCTCTATTATCCTGAGTTGAAACTGAATTGGCTAGAAATTTATCCTGAGAAATGGTCACGAGTGGCGACGCCAAGCTTTAGGCTTCACGACGCTCACACGGGTAAGGTTGAGGCAGAAAGGTTCCCATGTATCGCGTAGCGACGCGAGTCCTTAAGCGTCGCGACACGATGCTGGGTATTGGGTGTTGCGACACTAGACCAATTTCAGAGCCTAACTACCACTTTCTAAAGCCAGTGCTCAAAAATCCTCATATCATCACTTTAACATCCTCTCATAGGTACTTCTATATTAATACACAAGAAGCATAATCAATGCCCAACATCTATATACCAATTTATCCACCTGAAAACACAAGAAACATATACAATCCCCCCTCAACATACTCATGTTGGGTTTCTAGGTTTATTCCCAAGATCAAATAAGCATAGAAATGTGAATGAATAACAAAGAAGAGTGGCGGAAACACACTTACATTGATCGGTTTATGGATGCGTTGATTAATAAAAAAATTTCTCCAATATGCTCCAAGGTTCTCGGCCAAGGTGATCCAAAAGCTCCAAGCTTTGTTTTTGATTTTCCAAGCTCTCAAGTAGGTTTCCCTAACACCTTGATATGATCTTTGATGAGTGCTAGCCCTTTGATAAATTTTGCAACAAAATCTTATCTATTTCTTCCTTCAAATTCGGTCAAGTGAAGAAGAAAATTTTGGAGAGAAAACTTAGCAAGATTCGGTCAAGAATGAGAAGAGTGAAGCATTGTGTATTTGTTTCAAAAACAAATTAAATTGATATACCAAAAGTTAGATTTGGTAAAAGGTCACTCATGCTTTCATTTGGAGTGTTTTACAAGCCATCCACAAACTCCACCTAAACACATCAACCTAAAGCAACTAAAGGTGACATGTGATGTGATGGTTGATGTGACATGTGGGCCTCACTCGATTCCGAATGCGAGTGGGCCCGCAAATACTCTCGGGCTCGGGTTCGCTAATTTTGAATTAACGAACTTCTGTCGCGACGTAATTAAATCGAATTTAATTAAATAATTATGCCTAGCAAAATTATTATTCACGTCGCTAACAAATTAATTCTAAATTAACTTGTTTGCCCGAATTAAAATCTAATTTTAATTCCGCGTCGAAATCTAATTTCGAATAATATATTGAATATATTATTTTATCGATTAATTCCAAATTAATCTTTCTTTCTCTTCAAATAGTATTTTATCCCAGATAAAATCTCTCCACAATTAATCCCAGATTAATTTAGCTCGAATCATACGTCATCGGTGAATCTTTGGGAAGCGACCCAAGAGATCCCTGGATATGTTGGCAGTAAATCCGGTCGTCGGACTATCCGAACACGTACGTACCTAGTACTACGTTTTTACCGATTTACGAGACAATATTGGCTTCTAGCAAAGCGTCATGCCTACCCAAATCTCCAGAAATATTCTTAAAGGAATATACGATCTTTAACAGACGTAGTATACGTAGTATAACGTATTGCGATCCAGTATCGGATGTCACATGCAAGGCCTGGGGCTGGTTCAGTGTCTGCCCCGTACGAAGCATATATCGGATCATAAGCAACTAGTCTCTTTATTATCGGATAATCATGACCTAATCATATTATCCCGATGATTGCAACCCTTAAAGAACCAGTTTTGTATCCTTGTGTGACCATCATCTCCATATGACTGAAGTGATACTTCCGTCTTGACATCACACCCAATACACTACGATTCTCAATAAACCCAGAAGAGGCGTACACAGAACCTGTTAAAGTCCTGGACGACCAAAACCAAAGCGTATCGATTGTCGCAAGTACTAGCGATGCAAGTCTCAGGTTAAGACCAAATACACCTACCCTGATGCGGACTCCCATAGACACATAGTCATACTACCAATGGGATTCCGCGGGGTCTATCCAGAGCGAAGCTGTTTTCCGTACCATCGGTAAAACACAACCTCCTATCACACTTGCATAAGTATCCAATACTTAAATATATGAGAACTATGCTATTACGCTTCCATAACACGCACAAGTGCGATACTAATCTATTCCGCATTATCGATGTCCAGTCTCGATAATACTACGACTAGGGATTTTTAATGATTAAACCGTCGTGGATTGATACTGTCTCATATCATCTCAATCCAGAACTAATCATAAGGACTTTCATCATTCACGCATTTAAGTAATCTAATTACGAAATGATAAAAGGCAATTTCATTGCTACATAATTAATTTGTACAAAAACACAAAGTCTTTTACAAATAGTGACGCTATGGGTCATAACTGTCCAACAATCTCCCACTTGGCCTATAGCCAGTCACTCAAGCATCTAATACCTGAACTATGTACATGTCGCTCAAACTTCGGCTGAGGAATGGCTTTCGTCAGCGGATCTGCAATGTTGTCCTCTGATGCGACGTTCTCGATCTTCACATCGCCACGATGTATGATCTCACGAATCAGATGGAAACGTCGAAGAACATGTTTGGATCGTTGATGAGACCGCGGTTCCTTAGCCTGCGTTATAGCCCCGTTATTGTCACAATACAATGGAACGGGCTCATATGCTAACGGAACTACTCCTAATCCAATTAGGAATTTTCGGATCCAAACTGCCTCCTTTGCTGCTTCAGCTGCAGCGATATACTCTACTTCTGTTGTTGAATCGGCAACAGTCTCTTGCTTGGAAGATTTCCAGCTTACTGCTCTGTTATTCAAACAAAATATGTACCTGGATTGTGACTTACAGTCGTCTTTGTCGGTTTGGAAAATTGCATCGGTATACCCAGTTACCTCAAGTTCTCCATCTCCATAGATTAAGAAAGCATCCTTAGTTCGTCTAAGATACTTAAGGATATTCTTAACCGCCATCTAGTGACCTTCACCTGGATCGGCCTGATAGTGACTACACATGCTCAAAGCATAGGAGACATCAGGTCGCGTACATATCATGGCATACATGATTGATCCGACTGCCGAGGCGAACTGTATCCGACTCATGTTGTCTCTCTCATCTTGAGTTTTACGACATATGTCCTTAGATAGAGTGACGCCATGTGACAGTGGCAACAGTCCCCTCTTGGACTGATCCATGTTGAATCTCTTCAACACTTTGTCAATATACGTACTCTGGGAGAGTCCAAGCAGCTTTCTAGATCTATCCTGGTAGATCTTTATTCCCAGAATAAAGGCTACTTCTCCGAGATCTTTCATGGAGAATTTCAATGAAAGCCAAGCTTTCACCGACGTTAACATGGGAATGTCATTGCCAATAAGCAATACATCATCAACGTAAAGGACAATGAATGTCAGTGCTCTCCCACTAACCTTCTTATATACACAAGGATCATCTTCGCTTTGAACGAAATCATATTCTTTTATGATCTCATCAAAGCGTTGGTTCCAGGAACGCGACGTTTGCTTCAATCCATAAATGGATCGATTTAACTTACAAACCTTGTTTGCAAGTCTCGGCGTGACAAAACCGTCAGGCTGTTGCATATAAACATCCTCCAAAAGGTTTCCGTTAAGGAAAGTGGTTTAGACGTCCATCTGGCATATCTCGTAATCGAAATATGCAGTTATCGCAAGCATTATCCGAATGGATTTAATCATGGCAACGGGTAAGAAAATCTCATCGTAATCGACACCATCTCGTTGACGATACCCCTTCACTACAAGCCTAGCTTTGTACGTTTGTACGTTGCCATCCATGTCGGTCCTCTTCTTGAAGACCCATTTGTATCCAATAGGCTTTACGCCTTCTGGTGCATCAACGAGTGTCCAAACTTGGTTGGTATACATGGAATCCATTTCGGACTTCATGGCCTTTTGCCATAAAGTGGAATCGATATCATGTATTTGTTGAGTTCTAATATAGGTCCCAAGAATCATGAAATCACGCAAGAAAACACATGAATACATCAAAGGAATAAGGCGGAAACATTACTCACATAGATCGGTTTTGTTGCGAAGAAGAAAAAGACCATTTTCCTCCTTGTTGAAGCTCGGTTTGGCCTCCTTGAACAGCAGGGACTACTCGGTTTTGGGCTGTGGTGGCTCCTCCAAAATCGGCCATTGAAGACCTCCATTGAAGCTCCAAGCTTCAAGCTCCAAAAATGGATTCCAAGCTCATAAATTCGTTTCCCTATCACCTATGTATAACCCAAGGTGGTGCTAGCACTTAGATCTTGCAACAAGATCCAAAAGCTCCATTTTCTCGGTCAAACCAGAAGAAAAGATGAAGAAAACGGTCATGGAGACCGTGAGAGAGAGATGAAGGTTTTTGGCTCCAAAAGCCTAAAACGTTAAAATGAGAGAGAGAATGAGTTGCAAAATAAAAAATTGTAAAAGGGTTTATATAATTTCCAAAATATATAATAAAACCATTACCTTTTTTTTTTTTTTTCAAAAAACAAAGCATTAAATGCTTGTCAATCACCACAAATCAACTTATATCAATCACTCAAATGTCACATCACTCAAAGTGACATGTGATTTGACGTTGACGTTTGATGTGACTTGCGATTTGACGCTTGATTTGACTTGCGTGCCGTACTCGCATTCGAAATGCGAATGTGCTCGCAAACAATCTCGGGCTCGGGTTCGCTAATTCCAAATTAACGAATTTTCCGTTGCGTCGTAATTAAATGATTACGCCTAGCGAATTCACTATTCACGTCGCTAACGAATTAATTCTAAATTAATTCGTTCGCCCGAATTAAAATCTAATTTTAATTCCGCGTCGAAATCCAATTTCGTTTAATATATCAAATATATTAATTTATCGATTAATTCCAAATTAATCGTCTCTCTCTTTAACGATATTTTATCCCAGATAAAATATCTCCGTAATCAATCCTAGATTAATTTCTCTCTCTTCAATTAATCCCAGATTAATTAAAGTGCGAGTCATACGTCATCGGTGAATCTTCAGGAAGCGACCCATGAGATCTTCGGATATGTTGGCAGTAAAACGGTCGTCGGACTATCCGAACACGTAAGTACCTCGTACTACGTTTATACCGATTTACAGGACAATGTTGGCTTCTAGCAAAGCGCCATGCCTACCCAATTCTCCAGAAATATTCTTACAGGAATATATAGATTTGTATCAAGCGTAGTATACCGTAGTATTGTGTATATCAGCCCAGTATCGGATAGTCACGTGCTAGGGCTGGGGCTGGATAAGTGTCTGCCCCGTCCGAAGCACATGTCGGATGTCTGGTAACTAGTCTCTATAATCAGATATACATGACCTTGTCATAATATCCCGATGGCCGGCTAGCACTTAAGAGCACTAATACCGTATCCTGCGTGACATCATCTCCACTATGACTGGAGTGATACTTCCGTCTTGACATCACACCCGATACACTACGACTCTCTGATAAACCCAGAAGTGGTGTACGCAGAACCGGTTAAAGCCCTGTACCACCAAGACCAAAGTCTACCGATTATCGCAAGTATTAGCGATGTAAGTCTCAGGTTAAGACTATACACACCTACCTTGATTTCGGCCTCCCATAGACACATAGTCATAATACCAATGGGATTCCGAGGGGTCTATCCAGAGCGAAGCTGTTTCCCGTACCATCGGTGAAACACGACCTCCTATCGCACTTGCATAAGTATCCGATACTTATATATATGAGAACTATGCCGTTGTGCCCTCACAACGCACACAAGTGCAATGCTAGCCTATTCCGCATTATCGATGTCCAGTCTCGATAATACTCGGCTAGGGATATTTAATGATTAAACCTTCGGGGACTGATACTGTCTCATATCATTCTCAGTCCATGAACTAATCATAGGGACCTCTCTTCATTTATATATCTATGGTGATCTAATCACAAATGATGAGAGTGCAATTTCCTTGTCACATAGTTAATTTGCTACAACAACACAATGATCTGTGCAAATAGTGACGCTATGGGTCATTTTGTCCAACAATCTCCCACTTGGCACATAGCCAGTCACTCAAGTGTCCTACACCCGAACTATGTACGGTTGGCTCAAACTGCTGAGAAATGCTTTCGTCAGCGGATTTGCATGATTATCATCTTGATGCGATTTATTCGATCATCACATCGCCACGGTATATGATCCGAATGAATCAGATGAGTATCTAAGTATGTATCTGGATCGTTGATGAGACCATTAATTCTTTAGTCCGTGCTGACGCCTAGCTCAGCTGCTTACAGAACTATATCTAATCTAATTAGATTTGTATCGACCCAAATGACTTCTATTGCTGCTTCAGCTGCAGCAACAACCCGCATTTGTTGTTTATTCGGTAACAGTATCTTACTTGGAAGATTTCCAGCTCACTGTACCGTTATTCAAACTATATAGTACCGTTTGCGACTTTTAGTCGTCTTTATCGGTTATAGGAAACTTGCTACAGTGACCCCAGTCACTTCAAGTTCTCCTTCTCCATAGACTAAGACAGCATCATTAGTTCTCTAAGATACTAACGGATGTTCTTAACATCAATCCAGTGACTATCACTCGGATTGGCCTGTTTGTGAATCCATATGCTCAAAGCGTATGATACACCAGGTCTCGTACATTTTTCAATGTACGGTTTCTAGGAGAGTATTGCGAAAGCCAAGCTTTCGCCGATATTTATTTTATGGGAATATCATTTCCAAGAAATGACGTATTATCATTATTTTATAGGACAGCCACTATCAGTGCGCTCCCACTAACCTCCTTATATACACAAGAATTATTTTCGTTTTGAATTAAATCATACACCATCATGATTATATCAAAACGATAATTCCAAGAACCTAATGCTTGCTTTAATCCAATCATGGATCGAATAACCTGCATAATCCAAATGGATTTACCGTGGCAACAGGTAAAAGGTTGAATCGTGATCAACACAATGTTGATAACGATACATTTCCGTTAAAGGCCTAGCTTTATACGTTGGTATGTTGCCATCCATGTATGTCTTCATAGAAGACTTTTAAGTACCATTAGGCACAATGCCTTGTGGTACATCAACTGGTATCCAAACTGTGGTTGACATACATGGAATCCATTTCGGATTATACTGCACTTTGCCATAATTAGGGAGTTGATATCTTGTATCACTTCCTCATACGTAGTCAGTTGGTATTCCTCAATAAGATTCACATCTTTATGAGTTTAGATCAGAAACCCATACCCCAGGTTGTTTTCTGACTCTGTCCGACCTACGCGGTTCTTGTGTATTCGAAGATTAATGGTAATAGTCTCATCCTCGATGAACTATTCATGTTTCATTAAGATTCAGTGCCTTGAAAAACATTTACTCCGATTTCATCGAGTTATACTATCCTCCCACTTACCACTGCATATCGGTATTCCTCTCAGGAAAACCGCATGGTGAACAACAATCTAATTGTTCTCTTGTGAGGTGTATAAGTACAATACTTATGGTATCCCTAGGATGACCTACATTTGGCACTTATCCTATTTGGGTTTTAGTTTGGTGTCATCCAAACATATGCCTAGCATACCCAAATTATCAGGATGAGAAACCCGGATTCTTTCCCGTTCATATCTAATATGATATCTGTCAAACAGAGTTATGGAACCTTATTCAAAATAAGTTCTTGCACTGTTTAAAGCTTATCCGTTGAAGGAAATGGTAGCTCAGAGCGACTCGTGATTAACCTTATTATGTCTAACAAAATTCGGTTAATCCGTTCGGACACACCGTCAAACTGACGTATTCCGGGAGGAGTCCTTATTTGAAAGAATACTATACTCTTTCATAAAAACTAGAAACTTATTGCTTAAGCTTAAGTATTTCCATTACAGTTACCATGACGGTTTAATACTTTAGCCGATCTATTTGTCTATTTCGTGTCGAAACTCTAAAAGTTTCCGATTTGTGTTTCAAAAGAAACACATAACCATACGCGATGCCACATCCGTACAGGTCACGAAATATTCATATCCATATCTAGCCTAGCTAGACATGGGCCCACTTACTTCACTATGAAGTAGGGCTAACAGATCGGTGGCATTTACACTTTTACCAAGTAAATAGTGTTTTAGGCACTTTGCCCAATAAACTAGATTAGTAGACTTTATTTGAACAGAATCAAATCAGTCCTAGTACCCGCTCTTCAAAAGTGCGGATATACGATTCTTGTTTAGTAGTGTCCCTGAAAACTATGCCACAATTAAGTTTCTTAACTGATCAAATCAATTTGAGCTATTTATTTGTCATGTTATATATTTGAGATATTATTTATATTCAAAATATAAATTCTGTTATTCACATCTAATGTGTTTATCTCAATATCATCTTTATATAATAAAACACTTTAGTGTTCTAGAATATAAAGGTACACCCGCAGAGCGGGGTTATACGCGATATAGAGATAATGTTTCTAGTCAAACTAGCTACATTATAACAGTTTCTAAATTTAAGTACTAACCAAAGGTAGTTCCTAAATTCAGGATCTACGGTTAAAACAGCGACTTTCGTCCCGTTTTCAATTCGCATATAAATCTCAATTGAAGTCAGTATCCTGTTCAAAACAGATTCTGAACATCAATATATATATTTTATGTACCACACTAAGTATCTAAAATCTAATTTTAATACTAGTTGTGAACATATTTATGACAAACATAATAGATTAAGCACTTAAGTTATCATTACATGATCTTCCAAAGATTATGCTCTACTATTTGCTTAACTCCAGGCTTAGGCATAATACGTTATTTTATCAAATAAAATAAGTTATTATTTTTCCAGGACCATCCTGAAATTTATTCCCAATTTGAAAATTAAATCGTTTAAATACATTTTCACCCAGGATTATGTCTTAAACACTAATCTTTCATTTTTATATCTTGATTCTAATAGTCCAACTATTTAATCAACGATTTGTGGTACTATTTATTATAATGATTATAATAGTCCAACTATATAATCAAATATAATCTAAATTAATTAACCTCAATTACATTGATTACTATAATCCAATTATAAAATCAACTGTAAACTGAAATTAATTAATTCAAATATATTGATTAATATAATCCAATTATATATAATCAAATATAATACAGTCCAACTGTTATAAAAACAACAATTTAAATATTAGTCCAACTAACATTTAATCTAACGACGAAATAATTTGAATGAGCGCGTATGGCGAGTAATTGAACGAGTATTGCAAATTCAATTCTTGCCTCCCACTATTTTTCGGCGAGCCTCTAACCCTCTGTCGAGTACTCGGGAAACCATGTTTCCTAGTGGGCTAGGATCCCGTTAAATATCACACAATCTTGACTTTGGCCAACAAATTGTATGATAATTAACTAGGTAGATCTCGAAGATCAATTGGATCCCATCCAATTCCTAGATCCAGTAGGCGGATATCCAAATCCTAAACATATATCTTATATATGCCAATACATCCAATGTATTACCTAACCTTTTTCCTCTGAATCAACTAAGCCTTGGCTTTGGCACAACAAACCTAGTGATCCCAGTCAAGCGCGACCCATTGACCATGGAAAGCTTCGTAATCAATGTCGATGGACAAGAAGTGGTCTTGACTTTGGCCAACAAACCACAACTTGGACAAGACACCGATATGGAACAAAGCCTTCGTGATTCAAACACATCTTCGACGGACAAAGGCTTGACTTTGGCCAACAACCCAATGCCAATCTCGGATCTTGAGTAAGAATCACTCAATGGAAGGAAAAACACTTGATATTGAGCGAGGGTTTTTCGCGTGCAATTGGCTACCAATTTATTATCTTTATTAAGGTCTCATCATCATACACCCTTAAACATGCATTCTAAACACATAATAAAGCGCATATGAAATAAAATAATAATGATATGCGGATGGATACTTTACATTGATCCTAGATCAAATCTCTCATTTTCTCTCTCCAAAGCTAGCACATGTATTTACTTCTACCCGTTACACTACACTTCTAAAGAAACCTCATTTACATTGAGGGGAATAGGTGAGAAGAGAATACAAAGAGTATATAGGTGATAAGGCTGGACACGCAGGTCCAATTAAAAATCAAATTTATTACAACAATTTCCAAAATTGCCCCACCCGACTAATATCCATCCGATATACATTATTCATGCATCGCAACCATGTATTCATACAAGCATGTTATCAATCAATCTATTAATTAATTAATTCTGATAATTAGTGATCATCCAATGTTCAAACAACGATTTGATTTTTGCTCGAGTCAAACTCGTTTTGCGAATAAGTACTCAAAGTACGAATTCTCGAATTAAATTAAACTACATAATTAAATCCAATTTAATACGCATTTAATTCTAATTCACTATTTCAATTCCAAATTGATATTACACTTTATTAACGAACCTTTACAACTTAAATTCCAAATTCAATCGTTACGGGTCTCTAAGTCCGATATAACGTCCAACGTTTATTTAATTTAAAGTCCAATGGGCTTTTAATTAATTTCTTAAGGCGTGGACTTTTGGTCAACTCGGGTCAAACCAATAACCAAAATCCAATCCGGGAGTTACCCCATAAGCCTTTAAATTAATTTTGGCCCATTAGGCCCAATTAAATAATTAAGGTCCATTAAGTCATAATTGGACTTTATGGATACGGTTTTAGGCCCAATTGGATCCAACCAAATTGGCATAAACCTAACTTGGTACAACCAAGCCAAAAGCCCAATTACAACCTATAAGGCCCAATTTCCAAAATAAACCCAAATTAATTAACTTATAAAATTTCAAATTCCATAATTAATTAACCTAAGTGTAATACACAATTAATCACCCAATTAACATTCCTAAAACATCAATTAGCCTAATTAATCATGCACTTTAACATCAAATAGTGTCCAACACAATTTATCAAAATCAAACCCATTTTACATGCTTTTGTTCTCGGCAATTAGGGGTTTTTCCAATCCGATTCGGTTTCAATCCAATTGAATCCACAATCATCATTCCCAAATCAATTAAATTCATCCAATGAATTAAAACAAAAAACACAATGAATTTCATATTCAATTGAATTCGGCCAAGCCACTTTAAAAGGAAAAAATTGTTCCAAATCAAAATTCAATCCAATTGAACTTCAAAACAACATTACCCAATTGTTTTAAGTCATCCAATGATCAAACAAACAAAATCACCAAGAAATTTAGGGTTCTTTAATTTCGGCCATCATAAGCAATTTGGGGAAATTTGTTCCAAACACAATTTCAACAAATTGATCCAATCAATCTTAAATTAAACATACTTTAAGCATTCTCATTCATCCAATTTCATAAAATATGCTCAAAATCAAGTTTACCCAAATTTGTCACTTTATGCCAACACAAAAAATTGGGGAAATTTGTTCCAAACACAATTTCTTCAAATTGATCCAATCAATCATTAATTCAATAACATTTAAGCATACTTAATCAATCAATTTAATCAAATCATGCTTCAATGGATTATTTTACCAATTTCATGGTGCCCAAAATTTGGGGAAAATTGAATCCAATCCATTTCATGAAATTGATCATGCACAACTCAATTAATCAACATACAAGCATTCTTAATCATCCAATTTAACCAAATCATGCTTCAATTGATTATCCCCAATTTTAACCCTAAAAGTTTCATGCTTGATAATAGCTAGATGATACCATTGTTGAGTTCTAATATAGGTCCCAAGAATCATGAAATCAAGCAAGAAAACACATGAATACATCAAAGAATAAGGCGAAAAAATTACTCACATAGATCGGTTTTGTTGCGAAGAAGAACAAGACCATTTTCCTCCTTGTTGAAGCTCGGTTTGGCCTCCTTGAATAGCAGGGACTGCTCGGTTTTGGGCTGTGGTGGCTACTCCAAAATCGGCCATTGAAGACCTCCATTGAAGCTCCAAAAATGGATTCCAAACTCATAAATTCGTTTCCCTATCACCTATGTATAACCCAAGGTGTGTGCTAGCACTTAGATCTTGCAACAAGATCCAAAAGCTTCTCCATTTTCTCGGTCAAACCAGAAGAAAAGATGAAGAAAACGGTCATGGAGACCGTGAGAGAGAGATGAAGGTTTTTGGCTCCAAAAGCCTAAAACCGTAAAATGAGAGAGAGAATGAGTTGCAAAATAAAAAATTGTAAAAGGGTTTATATAATTTCCAAAATATATAATAAACCATTTACCTTTTTTTTTTTATTTCAAAAAACAAAGCATTAAATGCTTGTCAATCACCACAAATCAACTTATATCAATCACTCAAATGTCACATCACTCAAAGTGACATGTGATTTGACGTTTGATGTGACTTGCGATTTGACGCTTGATTTGACTTGCGTGCCGTACTCGCATTCGAAATGCGAATGTGCTCGCAAATAATCTCGGGCTCGGGTTCGCTAATTCCAAATTAACGAATTTTCCGTTGCGTTGTAATTAAATGATTACGCCTAGCGAATTCACTATTCACGTCGCTAACGAATTAATTCTAAATTAATTCGTTCGCCCGAATTAAAATCTAATTTTAATTCCGCGTCGAAATCCAATTTCGTTTAATATATCAAATATATTAATTTATCGATTAATATATTTTATCCCAGATAAAATATCTCCGTAATTAATCCCAGATTAATTTTCTCTCTCTTCCAATTAATCCCAGATTAATTAAAGTGCGAGTCATACGTCATCGGTGAATCTTCAGGAAGCGACCCATGAGATCTCCGGATATGTTGGCAGTAAATACGATCGTCGGACTATCCAAACACGTAAGTACCTCGTACTACGTTTATACCGATTTACAAGACAATGTTGGCTTCTAGCAAAGCGCCATGCCTACCCAATTCTCCAGAAATATTCTTACAGGAATATATAGATCTGTATCAAGCGTAGTATACCGTAGTATTGTGTATATCAGCCCAGTATCGGATAGTCACGTGCTAGGGCTGGGGCTGGATAAGTGTCTGCCCTGTCCGAAACACATGTCGGATGTCTGGTAACTAATCTCTATAATCGGATATACATGACCTTGTCATAATATCCCGATGGCCGGCCAGCACTTAAGAGCACTAATACCGTATCCTACGTGACATCATCTCCACTATGACTGGAGTGATACTTCCGTCTTGATATCACACCCAATACACTACGACTCTCTGATAAACCCAGAAGTGGTGTACGCAGAACCGGTTAAAGCCCTGTACCACCAAGACCAAAGTCTACCGATTATCGCAAGTATTAGCGATGTAAGTCTCAGGTTAAGACTATACACACCTACCTTGATTTCGGCCTCCCATAGACACATAGTCATAATACCAATGGGATTCTGAGGGGTCTATCCAGAGCGAAGCTGTTTCCCGTACCATCGGTGAAACACGACCTCCTATCGCACTTGCATAAGTATCTGATACTTATATATATGAGAACTATGACGTTGTGCCCTCACAACGCACACAAGTGCAATACTAGCCTATTCCGCATTATCGATGTCCAGTCTCGATAATACTCCGGCTAGGGATATTTAATGATTAAACCTTCGGGGACGGATACCGTCTCATATCGTTCTCAGTCCATGAACTAATCATAGGGACCTCTCTTCATTTATATATCTATGGTGATCTAATCACAAATGATGAGAGTGCAATTTCCTTGTCACATAGTTAATTTGCTACAACAACACAATGATCTGTGCAAATAGTGACGCTATGGGTCATTTTGTCCAACAATATTGCTTCCTCATACGTAGCTGGTTCGTTATCCTCAATGAGATTAATATCTACATGAGGTGAGATCAGAAACCCATACCTCTCAGGTTGTTTCCTGACTCTCTCCGACCTACGCGGTCCTTGTGTAATCGAAGATTGTGGTACAGATTCATCTCTGATGAACTGTTCATGTTCCGTTGAGGATTCTTATGCCAGGAACAGTATCACTCCAATTTTCATCGAGTTCTACTTTCCTCCCACTAACCACTGCATTTAGGAATTCCTTCTCAAGGAAAACCGCATGTAGAGCAACAAATACTTTGTTCTCTTGTGGGTGATAGAAGTAACATCCTTTGGTTTCCCTAGGATATCCTACAAATAGGCATTTATCTGATTTGGGTTCAAGTTTGGTACCTTCCAAACGTTTGACGTATGCCCAGCATCCCAAAATCTTCAGGAATGAGAAACCCGGATTCTTTCCTGTCCATATCTCATGCGGATTCTGTTGAACAGACTTTGACGGAACCTTATTCAAAATAAGTATTGCACTGTTTAATGCATATCCCCAGAAGGAAATAGGTAGCTCAGTGCGACTCATCATAGACCTCACCATGTCTAACAAAGTTCGGTTTCTCCGTTCGGACACACCATTTAATTGCGGTGTTCCAGGAGGAGTCCACTGTGAAAGAATACAATATTCTTTCAAGTAATCAAGAAACTCATTGCTCAAGTATTCGCCACCACGGTCCGACCGTAATGGCTTAATACTCTTACCGATCTGTTTTTCAACTTCGTGTCGAAACTCTTTGAATTTCTCAAAAGTTTTCGACTTATGTCTCATAAGATACACATAACCATAACGTGATGCATCATCCGTAAAGGTTACGAAGTATTCGTATCCACCTCTAGCCTGGCTAGACATGGGCCCACAAACGTCACTATGAACAAGGGCTAACAGTTCGGTGGCACGTACACCTTTACCGCTAAAAGGTGACTTAGGCATTTTGCCTAATAAGCAAGATTCGCAGACATCATATGAATTTGGATCAAATCCGTCCAAGTACCCACTCTTCAAAAGTGTGGATATGCGAGTCTTGTTTATGTGTCCCAGACGACAATGCCACATATAAGTTTCATCTTTATGACTTACTTTAAGTCTTTTGTTTGTTACATAATATTGTTGAGATTGATTTATATTCAAAATATAAAAACCATTATTTACAACAGTAGTGCAAATTTCTATATCATTTTTATACATAAACACCCAGTGTTTCGAAATACAAAAGTATACCCACATTGGGTTAACATAGATATAGATATAATATTCCTAGTCAAACTAGGTACATAATAACAGTCCAAAAGTTCAAGTACATGCCCCGAGGGCAGATCCAAAACAAAAGTGCCCATGGCCAAAACGGCAACAGATGTCTCATTTCCAACACGCATATCAATCTCCCCTGACGCCAGTTTCCTGCTAATCCACAGATCCTGCACAACAGTACAAATGTGAGTACCACAACTAGAATCAAAAATCCAATTTTTAAAACTAGAAGTAGTCATGTTTATTTCTATAACAAACATACCTGAGGCCGGTGCCTTGCCCGCCTTTATCTCCTTCTGGAGCACCTTGTACTCGCGGCAGTCACGTTTCCAATGACCATGATTCCCGCACTGGAGGCAAACATCCTGAGACTTGTCCTTCGGCTTCCCAGAAGCCTTTGACGCCTTACCCCTGCCCTTCTTCTTATGCTTTTTCTTTTTCACACCTCCAGTCGCCTTGGGCCCAGCCCTCGGTGAATGAGATGTCGAAGCAAAGTGCGCCTCGCGCCTTTTGCCCCTTTGTAGCTCCTTCTCGGCCTCACGCAGCGTGGACATCAGCTCTACAAGAGTCTTCTATTGGTTCAACATGTTATAGTTCATGATGAACCCACTCCAAGTGTTCGGGAGAGACTGCAAGATCAAATCTATAGAGGTCTTTATCTCAAAGACAATCCTCATTTGTCCAAGCTACTCAATATCGGCAATCATCTGTGTCACGTGATGTTCCACAGACGTACCCTCCGACATCCGAGCACGAAAGAGCTTCTTCTATAACTCATATCGCTGCGACCTTAGGTTAGATCGGTGCAAATCGTGCAACTTTGCCAACATGTTATAGGGATCCAATCCCTTGTTTTTTCGACGGAATTGCTGAGTCATAGCAGCAAGCATAATTGAATGAGCAGTCGCATTGTCGTCACTATGTGTCTTCCAAAGATCTAGCTCGAGCAACTGATCAGAACTGGGCTTAGGCCCAAGAGGTCTCTCTATAGTATATAGAAGCCTCTCAGATCCAATGACTATCCTTAGATTGAGTTCCCAATCGGAGAAGTTAGTCCCGTTGAAGACATTGTCTCCCATGATTATATCACAAACACTATTCTTTCCGGTCATTTTAATAGCGATAATCTAATTATCCAATTAACAATGTAGGGTACAGTCCAACTGTTACAAGAAAAATAACATTATATTAGTCCAACTAATAAAATAATTTTGACGAAAATATTTGAAAGCGCGTAAAGCTAAGTATTCGAACGAAATTGCAAGTTCAATACTAGCCTCCCACTATTTTTCGGCGAGCCTCTAACCCTCCGTCGAGTACTCGGGAAACCCATTTTCCTAGTGGGCTAGGATCCCGTTAAATAACGCACAACCTTGACTTTGGCCAACAAGCTGTATGATATTTAACTAGGTAGATCTCGAAGATCAATTGGATCTCATCCAATTCCTAGATCCGGTAGGTGGACATCCAAGTCCGAAACATATATACAATATATATGCCAATACATCCAATGTATTTCCTAACATGTTTCCTCTGAATCAACTAAGCCTTGGCTTTGGCACAACAAGCTTAATAATTCCAGTTAAGCGGGACCCATTGACGTGGGAAAGTTTCGTAATCAATGTCGATGGACAAGAAGTGATCTTGACTTTGGCCAACAAATCACAACTTGGAAAAGACACCGATATGGAACAAAACTTTCATGATTCAAACACATCCGCGATATGACAAAGGCCTTGACTTTGGCCAACAAGCCAATGCCAATCTTGGATCTTGAGTAAGAATCACTCAATGGAAGGAAATATCGCTTAATATGTTTTGAGGGATTTTCACGTAAATTGGCAACCAATTTATTATCTTTGTTAGGTCTCATCATCGTACACCCTTAATCATGCATTATAAACACATAATAAGGCGCGAAAGTAAATTAATAACGATATGCGGATGGATATTTAACAACTTGTTCCTAGAACAAATCACTCCATTTCCTCTCCCCGGCTAGCATTATTCTACTTCTACCCAATTACATAATACAATAATAGAAACCTCATTACATTTAGGGGAATTAGGTGAGCAGAGAATACAAAGAAATAATGAGAGATAAGGCAGGACACGCAGGTCCAATTTATAAATTCCAAATTTACAACAATTTCTAAAATCGCCATTTCCCTTCTAATATCCATCTGATATACGATATTCATTCAAAACATCCATATATTCATTCATAGCATGCAATTCAACCAATCTAATCCAATTAATTAGTCTTTGAATTATGTGATCATCCAATGTTCAAACAACGATTTGATTTTTGCGCGAGTCCAACTCGTTTGAGAACACTACAAGAAAATGGACCTTTAGCGTCGACAATTTTTTCGACGCTAATAAACCCTTTAGCGTCGAAATTGAAATTCGACGCTAAAAGGTAAACCTTTAGCGTCGAAATAGTTGTTTGACGCTAAAGGGTTGCCCTTTAGCATCGAAAATCTATTTTGACGCTAAAGGGTTGCACTTTTAGCGTCAAAATAGTTTTTTGACTCTAAATGTTCTAACCTTTAGCGTCGAAATTCTATTTGAACGCTAAAAGGTTAAACCTTTAGCGTCCAAATAGATTTTCGACGCTAAAGATTTACCTTTTAGCGTCGAAAGTTACATTCGACGCTAAACGTTTACCTTTTAGCGTCGAAATTTATATTTCGACGCTAAAGGGCAAATTTAAATTTTCCAAATTCCCGCCTTCTAAAATTTGAACTTTTCACCTAATAAAATTTGATTAAAAATTTTTGACATTAAGCGACGAATTTTCGAAGCTAAAAGTCAAAAATTTCGACCCTAAAAATCAAAATTTTGGCGGAAATAATTCCCGCTATTTGATGACCTTTAACGACGAAAGCCTATTTCGTCGCTAAAGGTTATTTTTTCCTTATAAATTCATTTGCTCTTTCATTTATCTTATTCTCACTTCCTTTCTCTCATATTCTTATTTTCTCTCTAAATTTTATTTTTCCTTATATGTTTTGTTTTGTTTTTTATATTTTATATTAACATCCAATATTTTAATTTTTTTTTGTAGGGAAATATGAAAATGAAGAAATTATGAAAATGAAGATGGTGAAGAAAATGAAGAACAAATGAAAGTGAAGATGAAGAATATGAAAGTGAAGATGGAGAAAATATATAGAAAAAATATATTTTATCATTTTGTTTATTATTTTAAGCTTTTTTGTTGTGATAAATTTTGTAATTTTATTTTTATATTAATAAAGATATCATTGTCATAGTATTTTATAACAAATTTGTAATTATGTTCTTATGTTTTCTAAAAATTTAATTACTTTTGTAATTAAATCAGTTTGAAATTAATTTATAATATCAATTTTGTTATAATTAGTTTTTTAATCTAATTATAACGAATTTTTTATTTTATTTTTTTTATTTTCACTTTTAGCGTCGAAACATTTCGTCGCTAAAAGTCAAAATTTCGTCGCTAAAGGTATTTAGCGTCAAAATAAAATTTTTGACGCAAAAGCTTGGTCGAGGAAGGTATTTAGCGTCGAAAATAAATTTCGACGCTAAAAATATATCTTTAGCAACGGAAATATTGGTCGTAAAAAGTATTAACTTTTAGCGTCGAAAATGAGTACTTTTTGCGACCAATATTTCCGTCACTAAAGATATATTTTTAGCGTCGAAATTTATTTTCGACGCTAAATACCTTCTTCGACCAAGCTTTCGCGTCAAAAATTTTATTCGACGCTAAATACCTTTATCGACGAAATTTTTCGATGCTAAATATCTATTTTCTTGTAGTGGAATAAGTACTCAAAGTACGAATTCTTGAATTATATCGAACTACTCGTTAAATCTAATTTAATTCGTATTCAATACTAATTCATTTATTTAATTCCAAATTAAATATCTACACTTTTAATGCGCTTTAACGACTTAGATTCCAAATCTAATCTTATCGGGTCTCAAAGCCCAATTAACATCCAATGTTCGTTTAATTAAAGTCCGATGGGCTTTCAATTGATTTCATAAGGCATGGGCTTTGGTCAATATGGGTCAAACCCAATTACCAAGCCCAATTAAGGAATCACACTCATTTGCCAAGAAAACAATTTTAGCACATAAGGCCCAATTAAACTTTTAAAGCCCATTTATTATATTTGGACTTAATGGAATGATTTAGGCCCAATTTGGATCCAATCCAATTGGCCTAAACCAACTTGGCCCAACCAAGCCATTATGCCCAAATATAACATTTTCAAGCCCAATTCAAAATCAAGCCCATTAATCAAATTTTAAATTTCCAAATTTTATAATTTAATTAACTTAAGTGTAATACATCAATTAATTACCCAAATTAATATTTCCAAAATACAATTTAACTAATTAATTATGTATCCTATTGTTCAACTAATGTCCAACATTCTTAAATAAAAAAATCAAGTCCATTACATGCCATATGGCTCTCGGCTTTGGTATGGATTTTTGTCCGAATTCATTTTTCAATCCGATTGAATTTTAAATCGACATTCCCAATCGTTTCAAGTCATCCAATGATCAACGAAACAAAAAATTACCAAGACCCTAGGGTAACTTCACATTCGGCCAAGCCTAAGTGAGGGCTAAAATTTGATCCAATCAATATTTCAAGAAATTGATCATATACAACTTCATAAAATCATCATTCAAGCATACTCAATCAATCAATTTTATCAAATCATGCTCAAATTGATTTTACCCAAATTTTACCCTAATTCATTTCATGCTCATTTTGGCTCATAGATACCATTGTTGGGTATCTAGGTTTATTCCCAAGATCAAATAAGCATAGAAATGTGAATGAATAACAAAGAAGAGTGGTGGAAACACACTTACATTGATCGGTTTATGGATGCGTTGATCAACAAAAAAATTTCCCCAAGATGCTCCAAGGTTCTCGCCCAAGGTGATCCAAAAGCTCCAAGCTTTGTTTTTGATTTTCCAAGCTCTCAAGTAGGTTTCCCTAACACCTTGATATGATCCTTGATGAGTACTAGCCCTTTGATAAATTTTGCAAAAAAATCTTATCTATTTCTTCCTTCAAATTCGGTCAAGTGGAGAAGAAAATTTTGGAGAGAAAACTTAGCAAGTTTCGGTTAAGAAGGAGAATAGTGAAGCATTGTGTATTTGTTTCAAAAATAAATTAAATTGATATACCAAAAGTTAGATTTGGTAAAAGGTCACTCATGCTTTCATTTGGAGTGTTTTACAAGCCATCCACCAACTCCACCTAAACACATCAACCTAAAGCAACTAAAGGTGACATGTGATGTGATGGTTGATGTGACATGTGGGCCTCACTCGATTCCGAATGCGAGTGGGCCCGCAAACACTACCGGGCTCGAGGTCGCTAATTCTGAATTAACGAACTTCCATCGCGACATAATTAAATCGAATTTAATTAAATAATTATGCCTAGCAAAATTACTATTCACGTCGCTAACGAATTAATTCTAAATTAACTCGTTTGCCCGAATTAAAATCTAATTTTAATTCCGCGTCGAAATCTAATTTCGAATAATATATCGAATATATTATTTTATCGATTAATTCCAAATTAATCTTTCTCTCTCTTCAAATAGTATTTTATCCTAGATAAAATCTCTCCACAATTAATCCCAGATTAATTTAGCTCGAATCATACGTCATCGGTGAATCTTCAGGAAGCGACCCAAGAGATCTCTGGATATGTACGCAGTAAATCTGGTCGTCGGACTATCTGAACACATACGTGTTGGGGTTGGTGCTCAGAGCGCCAATCCGGACCGTATTTATGTCTGATTCATGAATACGAACATCCCCTTATTCCATAATATTACTTATTTATGGTTGCACCTCTTGTTTTTATATACGTATTCGATCTGATTGCGATTAGATTGAAACTAAATGTTGTTTAGTGATATGTATATATTAGACAAATGCCCGATAATATATAATGCAGTACACAGTTACAAAGGGAGTTTGTAATTGACATTGGGAAGTGTCACTGCTATATGTATATTATCAAACTTAGTTCCTGGTCAAGATTTGCTAACACGGGTCGGTTAGTCAAATCCGTTGAGACCAGTACATGTCGTATATCGAGACTTGGTCCGATGGTTTATCCCAATGAACCATGAGTCTGGAGAGACTCGTATAGACGTGTAGGTGTTTATAGTGGATAAACACTGAACGGCTCACCGAAGATTCTTAATGGATGGTACACCAACGTCAATAAGAATCTTCTCGGGTTGAGTAGCATAGTGGTCCTTCGACTTGAGACACCACTGTGGATATATGAGACATCCTCCACACTTAGATGGCAGTCACGTCACCGTATTTAGATCAGACCTCCGCATGTTCGTTGGGTGTGGATCGATCCTCAGGATATCCTGTGTGTGTCAAGATAGGATCCGTCAGTTCTGTGTACAGAGCATAGGTAGTCCATATATTTTTAGCAGTCTGTTAAATCTGTGGCCACAGTATACTTCGGAAGTAAGTTCCGAGTGTTATTTAAAGATTGCTAATAGATACGTCGATGAGATAATACCTATAGAGATTTGACGTTTACATCTATATCTCTGGGATTATCTGGATACCTGTGACGGAGGGATTATACGTATGCAATGACCTCGACCTGTATGATTCAGCTAGTTTATCTGTGATCGTCATAATCTACGGGTGGATATATTATGGACATGAAATTGGATTTCGTGACGGATATACCTGAATCTAGAGAGTCTCAATAATGAAACATACTCGTAGAGCACTAGAGCAACATTTATGAATAATGATGATTATTTATAAATCGTTTAATCGTTAAACGAAAAATACATGCGAACGGGCCGAACCGTCATTTCCTAATTAATGTGTATTTGTATTTAATATATGATATTATTAAATACACATTAATAAATAGTCAAATAAAGGTATTTGACATGTATCATTAATATATGTATTTGAGATATTTAAAGTAAATATAATACATATGTTTGATATATTTGTATTTAATTAATTATTTAATTGTTAAAAGATTAATATAATTAAAATATAAATATATCACCAAATGATAAAGTTAGGAAATGATTATAAGTGTAAATGTTTGACTTTACATTAAAGGAAAAGGTTGTCAAATTGATTTTGACTTCTTAAGATATTTGTTCAAAATTGTTTGAAAAATGAAAATATCTTTTTCCTTTATTTCTTGCTAAATTCGGCCATACACTTTAAATATAAGAGTTATATTTTTCTTAGTTGCATTTGTTGACTTAATTAAATGTCTTTAAAGTTGTTTTTAGATATTTAACCAAGTTGATCAAATGTAAAGTGAAATGAAATTGAAATTACAAGACTTGCATTTCCTTTAGTGAAATTCGGCCAAGATGGAATTGGTGCAAGTATATATTGTTTTTTCATTTCATTTATTCTTAACCTAATACACTTTAAAAGAAAACTCCATTAATGGAAACTAAAGAAAGCTTGTGAGAAAGAAAGAAGAAATCAAAGAAAGCTTGGATTTTAGTAAGTTTTTCCAACTTACTATTAGAAAGGAAAATGTTCCTTATGATCTAGGCTTTAACATATGATGTTCTTAGGTTATTTCTTTCTTTATTCTTTGTGTTTTTGATGATGGAAGTTTTGGTGGAAGTGTTGAGCATGTATGATGATGGAAGCTTATGACTATTGTAGTAATAAGTATTCTTTTATGGTTTTGGAAACCTTGTTGCTAATCTAGAGTTGTTGACCCACTATTAGATGACCTAGATTTGATCTTGAGTTGTTTCATTGTGTTGAGACTTTGGTTGGATGGAAGAAACATGATTGAAGTAATTGATTTAACCAATTTGGTCTAATTTGTCCAATTTGAAGAAATTGAAAAATTAGGGTTCATGACCAATTCCAAATTTGGGGATTTTCATATATGTTGTGTATTTGGATGTGTATATGATGCATATAAAGTTTCATGTTCATTGGATTACATCTTGATGTGTTTTGATGCATGAAATGACAAAGTGCACACTTTGGCACCAAAGTGGTGCATTCGGCCAAATGAAGAATTTTGGGCATTTGTGTTGCTTTTGGTGTTTTGATGTTATGAACATGCTAAGTTCATCTTAGAAATGATTTAGAATCATTCAAAATTGATTTGATCAATTTCGGACTAAAATGGACAAAGTACCAAATGTAAGGGCAATTCGGTAAATTCACTTAAATATGATTTATTTGAATTTTATTTCATAATTTGATTATTGGATAATTAAATAAATATGTTTATTTAATTAATCCGAGAAAAATTTTTGAAATCGGAAAATTTGATTTTCCACCGCTTCCGCTGCATTACCGGATATTCCCCCTAAAACCCATACAAAATGGTATCAGAGCGAGTCTGATTCTAGGCCTCCATAAAATGATTAGCTTGTTTTATTCAATGTTTAATCATGTTTTCTTGACTTTGTACATGCTTTTTATAATCTAATTTGATTAGATTTAGGGTGCATGACACTTAATGGAATATCCCCGCTTAATAAGGTTTTATAGTAACTAGTATTTGGAATACTTGTTTCTTGGTCCGTCTTGTCAATACGGTTTATAAATATTTTTCCGTTACTACATCCGAGACCGTGCCTCTGCTGTGAGGGTGTAGCGATATAGATTTATTTATGCCGGATGTATATTAGATACTAGATAAATTCAAGCGAAAGCGGAATCCTGAACGTGCCATAGCTGTCAGGGTTACGCAAGTAACTTGAGTTTATCATTGATGAGTTTAACCTTGGTACGTCTCCTTGTGGGCCTGCCTTAGCAACGACAACGAGAAACGGCCAGGACCGGAACCTCGGAGTCACTAGTGAGTGATTGACAATTAGTTGTCTACCTGTGAATATACGTAGGCGAGACCGTGCCTCTACTGTGAGTCGAAATATATTCATGGGGTCCTCTTCCCATTATGGAATTCGATTTAATTATTGAATTCTCGTTTTTCCGTTGGGGATTACGGTATTACGTAAAATAGTGGGAGGCACTGCTAAGTTTAAAATATTCCATAACTTTGGCAGTGTGTATTATTATGGAAATTCCCGCTTGTTTGTTTCCTTATTCTATAGTATATAGAATTAAACTTTTATTTACTGCACACATATTTTGATATGTTATCTGACTAGACTCTTGGTTGCAGTCATTCTAGAATAGGTTCTAGATACTACTAGACTAGGATATTATTAGATTAGTCTAAACCATCGGGAACTGTTGTTCCGATTTTCTTGGAAAATCAAGATGGTTGATGACTTAGTTTCTAAGTCATGATAGATAATCTAGATAGATATTCCCTTTAGGATATAATACTTTAGAGACAATAGTTTCTTATGCAGTAAGAATTGACTTGAATTAGTTCATGTCTCGAGATTCTTGACTGGCATTAAGAAAGCCCCATTAGGTATTTGTTTATCTAGTAATGACGTTTCTTAGCTTTAATTACCTTTAGAGGTAATGTGTCCGACACAATTTGCTAATCAATTATTTACAATTGTTGTGAATAGTTGAATGCAAATAGTAAAGCTAAAGAAAGGAGATGTGTATAGTTGTGTATAGAAAATATCGATTTTCACAAATACTACAACTATAGGTATTGGATACCAGATCTCCCGTCTAGTTATTTGAAAATATTAGTTAACGATTGTTTTGATATTTGATATCGGAACTTGCGACTATTGGATAGTTACTTGTTCTTTATAAACAATTGTTATATATTTTAAATATGACTAATAGTGTCATTGATAGAGAGATAAACATTAAGAAAAATTATTCGGTAAAAGTAAATAATTTAGAACGGTGCTTTATGAGTTTAATCACTTAAGCATTAGATGCTTACCCCGTATGGTAAAGGATGGTTTGATACGAGATCACACCACATATCCTTATTCGTTTAATGAATATTGTATTCAGGAAAGTGATTAAGATCTCATTTAACCAATGATTGACATTGGACCACCAGATCTATTTAACTGATACATTGGATGTATGTAGTTTAATAAATTGTAATTGCTTAAGGTAGTTTTCTATACTTCGTAACTTAGTTGATGAATTGTCATAACTTAGTTACGTGTTTCTGAAGGAACACATATTGAAAGTCTTGAAAGTATCAAGAACTTTCAACCTGTTCTGATGAAACGTAGATTGAACATTTTTGACTTGTTCAAATATATTCAATCTAAAGGTTTTAGAGAATTCTATCCTCAAAATTCATTACATGTCTTTGAACTGTTCAAAGATCTTTGATACGATCAAACGTATGAATTTAAAGCAATTAGTTCTAAGGTTATTTAGTGAATATGATTCATATTCAATATTGTTCTTCCACGATTCCATCTTGATGGAATTGAGTAGTGGGAGCAATCGAATCTTATATGATTTGATTCGTCTGATATTGAAAGTTACCGAAGTAGAATTTTTGTCAGAAGGTGGTAATCATAGACAGGTTGAGCTTGATGAAGTCCAACCTGAAAACAACGAACCAACGGAGGAACCTGAAGTTCAAGTAGATGAAGGACCTTAAACACACACACTCCGTAGGTCGGAAAGGGTATCTAGACCTCCTGAACGCTTGTATTTGATACAAGAAAAGAGTCTGGATGTTCTCTTAGTTGAAGAGACAGATCCTTTCACCTATAGAGAATCGATGTTGGACATCGACTCCGTGAAATGGCAAAGTGCCATGAAATCCGAGATAGACTCAATGCATGAGAATCAAGTTTGGGACTTGGTTCCACTTCCCGAAGGAATTGTTCCTATCGGTTGTAAATGGGTTTACAAGAGGAAGCGCGGGCCTGACGGTAAGGTTGAGACTTACAAGGCCCGACTAGTAGCAAAATGTTACACGCAACGACCTGGCATCGACTACGATGAAACTTTTTCGCCGGTAGCAATGCTTAAGTCTATTCGGATTTTGCTTTCTATAGCTGCGTATCATGACTACGAGATTTGGCAAATGGATGTCAAAACGGCTTTTCTAAATGGATTTCTTGATGAAGAAATCTATATGGAACAGCCGGAAGGTTTTGCGTCCAGTGAAAACTCGGGCATGGTATGCAAGCTTAAGAAATCCATTTATGGACTTAAACAAGCTTCACGAAGTTGGAATCTTCGATTCGATGAGATTATTAGATCGTCTGGTTTTCTCAAGAATTCGGAAGAATCCTGTGTGTATCAGAAGGCCAGTGGGAGCATAGTCGTATTTTTAGTCCTATATGTTGATGACATCCTAATCATTGGGAATGATTTAGGTATGTTACAAAGCGTCAAAGCGTACCTCTGTAAGAATTTCTCCATGAAGGACCTGGGAGAAGCTTCCTATGTTTTAGGGATAAAACTCTATAGAGATAGACAAATGAGGCTGATTGGGTTATCCCAATCAACGTACATAAATAAGATCTTGGAACGGTATAGTTTTGGTAACTGTAAGACAGCAAACATACCGTTCAGACATGGGATTCATCTTTCAAAGAAGATGTGTCCACAAACAGAAGATGAGAAGGTTAGAATTTCTAACCAACCTTATGCTTCGTGTTTGGGTAGCATAATGTATGTCATGTTATGTACGAGGCCTGATATCAGTTTCGCTGTTAGCGTAACTAGTCGATATCAGTCCAATCCAGGTAATGACCATTGGATGACCATTAAACATATCCTCAAGTATCTTAAAGGTATTAAGGATAAGTTAATAATTTATGGAGGAAACGAACTGGAAGTTAATGGGTATACGGATTCTGATTTCCAATCGGATCCATGATGATAGAAAGTCTACATCTGGATTCGTATTTACCCTTAACGGAGGTGCAGTTTGTTGGAAGAGTTCCAAACAGGGATCGACAGCAGATTCCACCACTGAGGCGGAATATATTGCAGCTTCTGAAGCTGCAAAAGAGGCTGTTTGGATAAAGAACTTTATCACAGAATTGGGAGTTGTCCCAAGTATCAAGAATGCGATTCTGTTATACTGTGATAATACTGGAGCCATTGCGCAAGCAAAGGAACCAAGGGCGCATCAGAAGTCGAAGCATGTGGAACGCAAGTACCACATCATTCGAGAGATTGTGTCGCGAGGGGATATTGTCGTGTGCAAGGTATCGAGTGAAGATAATATAGCAGACCCGCTGACGAAGGCCATACCTCCGAAGCTGTTTGATAAACACGTGGAGTCGATGGGTATTAGATACAATCGATATTGGCACTAGAACAAGTGGGAGATTTTGTTGGGGTTGGTGCTCAGAACGCCAATTCCCGCTTGTATTTCTTTTATTTCTTTTGAATACTTCTGTAAAACATTATTATTATGGATAATATATGCAGTTTCTATAATATAATGTATCTTTTTATATGGTAAAGACGTAATGACCTTAGAATGATTAGTCATGGTACTGTTGCAAAAGCGTCGCAACTGACATTGAGTAGTATCATGACGTTGTCATTCTCATACTGTTCCTGGTCAAGGTTTACACTACTTGGTCAGTATAGTAAACCCGTTGAGACCGGTACATGTCGTATACTGGAATATATGATTCCAATGGTTTCTCAATGAACCATTAGTCTTGGAGACTAGTATAGACGTGTGGGTATTTATAGCGGATAAATACTGAACGACTCACCGAAGATTCTTAATGGATGGTACACCAACGTCAATAAGAATTTTCTCGGGTTGAGTAGCACTTGTGATTCTTAGACTTGAGATGCCATTGTGGGCACATGAGACATCTTCTACACTTAGATGGCAGTCACGTCACCGATCTATTTAGATCAGACCTCCGCATGTTCGTTGGGTGTAGATAGATCCTCAGGGTGTCCTCTGTGTATCAAGATAGGATCCGTCAGTTCTGTGTACCAGAGCATAGGTAGTCCATATGATTAGCAATCAGATAAAACCATGGGCCCGTGGTAAAGTTTAGAAGCTAGTTCTAAACATTCTTTTAGAGATTGCTAATAGAATAGTCGACTGAATAATCCCCATAGAGATTTGACGTTTACATCTATATCTCTGGGATTTATCCGGATACCTGTGACGGAGGAATTATACATTTGCCATGACCTCGACCTGTATGATTCAGCGAGTTTATCCGTGATCGTCATAATTTACGGGTGGATAAATTATGGACACGAAATTGGATTTCGTGACGGATATACCTGAATCTAGAGAGTCTCAATAATGAAATATACTCGTAGAGCACTAGAGCAACATTTATAAATAATATTGATTATTTATAAAGTCTTTTAAAGGTTAAACGCAAGATACATGCTAAAGGGACCCGATAGTCATTTGCTTAATTATTGTGTATTTACATTTAATACTTGATTAATTTAAATACACATTAATTAATAGTCAAATTGAGATATTTGACTAATATCCTAAATGAATATATGTATTTGATATTTAATGTAAATATATTACATATATTTAATATATTTGTATTTAATTAATTAATTAATTAATTGTTAAATGATTAAATTAATTAAAATATAAATATCTTAACATTTGGATATTTGGATTAAATGATTTAGTTGCCTTTGTTGACTTAATTAAAATATCTTTAAAGTGTTTTAGATATTTTATCAAGTTGATAAATTGAAATCAAATGAAATTGAAATTACATTTCTTGTATATGCTTGTTGTATTTTCGGCCAAGGCATGTTTTTGCACAAGTATATATTGTTTTCATTTCATTTCACTTTAATAACCTAATACACTTTTACAAAAACTCCATTAAAAGAAACAAGAGAAGCTAGAGAAGAAGAAAAGGAAAAACAAAGAAAAAGCTTGGATTTAGTAAGTTTTCTCAACTTACTATTAGAAAGGAAAATGTTCTTTAGGATCTAGGCTACATCTTGTGATGTTCTTAAGTTATTCTTTTCTTTATTCTTTGTGTTTTTGGTGAATGGAAGTTTGGTGAAAGTGTTGAGCATGTATAATGGTGGAAGCTTGTGACTAGTGTAGTTATAAGTATTCTTTTAAGGTTTTGGAAACTTTGTTGCTAATCTAGAGTTATTGACCCACTCTTAAATGACCTAGATTTGATCTTGAGTTATTTCATTGTGTTGAGACTTTGGTTGGATGAAAGAAACATGATTGAACTAATTGATTTAACCAATTCGGTCTAATTTGTCCAATTTGAAGAAATTGAAAAATTAGGGTTTAAGACCTTGTCCAAAATTGAGGCTTTTCATTTATGTTGTGTATAAGGATGTGTATATGATGCATATAAAGTTTCGTGTTGATTGGATTACATCTTGATGTGTTTTGAAGCATGAAATCACAAAGTGCACCATTCGGCCCCCTAATGGTGCATTCGGCCAAATGAGAGAAATTTGGGGATTTTGTTGTTTTTGGTGTTTTGATGTTTTGAACATGCTAAGTTCATCTTAGAAATGATTTAGAATCATTCAAAATTGATTTGATCAATTTCGGACTAAAATGGACAAAATACCAAGTGTAAGGGCAATTCGGTAAATTCACTTAAATATGATTTATTGAATTTTATTTCATAATTTGATTATTGGATAATTAAATAAATATGTTTATTTAATTAATCCGAGAAAAAATTTTGAAATCGAAAAATTTGATTTTCCACCGCTTCCGCTGCCTTACCGGATTTAGCCCCTAAAACCCCTACAAATCACATTCATTAAATAACTACAGAACTGATTGCCTTAAATTCATGCATTTAATCAAATCAAACCTCTTCAAACAATTCAAAGGCACGCAATGAATTTCTAAAGGTACAGTTTTCAACACTTCAAATAGAATATCTTTGAACTTTTCAAAATATTTCATCCGAGTTTCATTAGAAACATCTTGACAGTTCTTGAACAATTCAAGACGTTCAACATGTTCTCTATCAGAAACACGTAACTAAGTTATGACAATTCATCAACTGAGTTACGAAGCAAAGAAAACTCTACAAGACAATTTCTAATTTATTAAACTACATACATCAAATGTATTAGTCTAATAAATCGGTGGTCCAATGACAATCATCGGTTAAATGAGATTTAATCATTTCTTGAATACAATATTCATTAAATGGTTAAGGATATGTGGTGTGATCTCATATCAGACCATCATTTACCATAAGGAACAAGCATCCAGTGCTTTTACGATAAAATCTCATAAAGGACAGTTCTAAGTCATTTATATTTTACCAAATAATTTCTTAATGTTCATCTTTCATTAATGACACTACTAGTCACTTTAAAATATGTAACAACTGTTTATACAAAACTAGTAACTATCCAATAATCACAAGTTCTGATATCAAATATCAAAACAGTTATTGAACATTATTTTAAATAACTAGACGAGAGATCTGGTATCCAATACCTACAGTTGTCGTATTACGAGAATCGATATTCTCTATACACAAATATACATATCTCCTTTCTTAAGATTTATAATTTGCATTCAATTATTCACAACGATTGCAAATAATTGATTAGCAAACTGTGTCAGACACATGACTTCTAAAAGTCACTAAAGCCAATAAACGTCATTATAAGATAAACAACTACTAAAGGGGTTTTCTTAATGCCAGTCAAGAATCTCGAGACATGAACTGATTCGTATCAATTCTTACTGCATAAGAAACAGTTCTAACTAGACTATTATATCCTAAATCAGATATCTATTTAGATTACCTAATCGTGACTTATAAACTAAGTCACAAACCATCTTGATTTTCAAGAAAATCGGAACAACAGTTACTGATGGTTTCAACTAATCTAACAATATCTAAGTCTATTGTTTTTCTAGAACCTATTCTAGAACTACGCAACCATAAGTAAAGTCAGAAAACCTATATATTCAGGTAATATATTATGCAGTGGATAAAAAGCATAATTCTATAAGCAGTATAGAATAAAGGAAAACAAAAGCAGTAAATTCCAAAATATTACACACTGCTTAAGTTATGGATTTTAAACTCAGTAGTGTCTCCCACTACTTTACGTAATACCGTAATCCCCAACGGACAACAGGAATTCAATAATTAAATCGAATTCCATAGTGAGAGTAGGATCCCATGAATATATTTCGACTCACAGCTTTGGCACGATCTCGCCTACGTATATTCATTAGGTAGACAACTCTTTTTCAATCACTCTCCAGTGACTCCTGGTTTCGGTCCTGACCGTTTCTCGCTGTGACAGCTTTGGCAAGTTCACATGGAGGCGTATCAAAGCTACACTTGTCAATGACAAACTCAAGCTACCGGTGTAGTCCTGACAGCTTTGGCACGTTGAGGATTTCCACTTTCACTTGAATTTATCCAGTATCAATATACAACCGACATGGATAAAATTATATCAACTACACCCTCACTGCTTTGGCACGATCTCGGATGCAGCCATAGAATGTTACCCATAAACCTTATTGACAAGACGGACCAAGAAACATGTATCCAATACACGTTACTTTACAACCATATTTAAAAGCGCGGATTTTCCTACGGAAGCCATACTCTACATCCAATGCAAAATATTAATCTAAATCATTTTCTAAATAACTCAGTTCTACCTAGAAAACATAACGTAACTTAACCATTTAATTTCCGTTACATTTTCGTTAGCGTCGAACCCAAAAGTAAAGAAACATATCTAGATTCTAAGCATGTGCGAACAATAAAATTGGATTAAATATCTAATATCAAGCATGAATAATGTAATGGATGACACATCAGACCCGCTCTGATACCATTTTTGTTGGGGTTTTGGGTATTGGGCGCAGCGGAAGTGTGGGTTCGGGCGAAATCGTATTTTAAAACTTTTTCAAAATACCGAATAAATTAATCAATATCTAATATGAATAATTTATTCATATTTCACCTAAACCTATTTATTTAATATCAAATATCAACATAAATATGGTGAAAACTCGCGAAACTTTTACGAAAACCGTTTTTCTGTAAAATTGTCTAAAACGCGTTTTTGACCGAAACGACTACCCGACACTTATGGAAACTGCCCAGGTAAGCTCCAATAGTGTCGGGGCAGTTCACGGGCTGCCATAACAGTGACGGAATCACTGTTTTCACAGCTGTCACCTGGTTGGCTCAAAATCCACCCGGTAACGCCGTTTTTTGGCCGTTTTCGCTTATTTCAAGTCGGAAACACTTTCCGGAAATTGTGTGAACTCCCAAAACACATCCATTACATTCATATGATATCAAAATCATCACAAAATTTCCAGTTTAATTGGATCTGATCCAGAAACGAAATTTGTCCATTTTTCATGCTTTAAACCAAAATTCCAAGATTAATCAAATTAATCAACACACCAAATCAAGTCACCACACATATGAATCACTCTAGAACAATTCTAGGCATAATAAGAGTGGTTATCACACTCTAGAATGGCAACAATATTTTCCTACAATAATTGATTAAATTAGAAAGTAATTACACTAATCACTTCCTAAATAACTTCACACATGCATATATTTGTTCCAATTCATCCACCAAACATAAAAGCCCCAAATTTATGCAAAAGAAGAAACCCTAGGTCTCACTAGATCACCAAGGAAATAAGAAACAAATTCTAAGCTAAAGGACTTAATGAATTACCTTTAATCCATGTATTTCATAGCATTTTTCCTTGAAATTCTTCTTTCATAAACTTGAATCATCAAGCAAATCTTTGGGTGTTGTTTGGGGAAGACTCTCGGCCATCCATCTTCTCAAAGAAGCAAATGAAAACATTTTTAATTTAAAAACAAATGCATGACCGACTTTGGTATAGGATTAGGGGCATTTTTGCCATTTTGTCAATAACCCACCAAAAAGAAAGAAAACAAATTTTCTTCCCACCTTTTATTCAAAATGGCGTGAGTGGGTTTATTTATTTCTAGTCAACACTCATTTTTTTAAAAAAAAAAACAACAAGTGGCGTGAGGTGGGGTTGAAATAAATAAATAATTAAACAATTTAAATCAAGTTGGACATATATAAAGTTTAATCAATGCATGCCATATGTTCCAATCATTTATCACCATGTAACATATAAATAATGACAATTGGAAAAAGTATAAATTTCAATTATTTAATTATTTAACCATTAAATAATTAAACAATTAATTTACACACATATATGTATTTTATTTACATTAAATAACAAATACATATATTTATGGCATGTGTCAAAAACTCATTTGACAAATAATTAATGTGTATCTAATCGTATTATGTATCAAATACAAATACACAATAATTATTATCGGACAAAATCCCCCAATTGCATGTTTTATCATTTAACCGATTAAATGATCTGAATTAACTCATTTAATCTGGTGAAGTATTATGAATAATTCGTATTATTCATATCGAGTTGCCCAAGTGCTCAACGAGTACACTTCATATTTTGGGACTCTCTAAGTTTAGGTTTATCCGTCACGAAATCCAATTTCGTGTCCATAATTCACCCACTCATGAATTATGACGACCACAAATAATCTCGCTAAACTATGCAAGCCGAGGTCACTGCATACATATAATCCCTCTGTCACAGGCTATCCGTATTATACCTGGGATATAGATGAGAACGTCAAATCCGTTCGGTATAATACAGTCAACTTTCAATTTACGATCACGAAATAACACTCGGAACTGGTTTCCGACGTTATACCACGGCCATGGATTTACTAGATCGTAAACACGTGAGGATGCATATGCCCTGTACACAGGACTGACGGATTCTATCTTGATACGGACTGGATATCATGAGCATCAGTCCACACCCAACGAATAGGCGGAGGTCTGATCATGAATAGATCGTTGACGTGACTGCCACCAAAGTGTGGAGGATAACTCATATATCCCACTGTGGTATCTCAAGTCGAAGGACCACTATGCTCGCTCAACTCGAGAAGGTTCATATTGACGTTGGTGTACCATCTATTAGGAAACCTTCGGTGAGTCGTTCAGTGTCTTATCAAACAAACACCTACATGTCTATACGAGTCTCCCGAGACTCATGGTTCATTGGGATAAACTATCGGACCAAGTCACGATATATGACATGTACTGGTCTCAACGGATTTTACTAACCGACCCGTGTTAGTAAATCTTGACCAGGAACTTTATTTAAGGATATCCAACTAATAGTGCTCTTCCCAATGTCAATTACAAACTACGTTATAACTGCGCACTATACTGTAAATCCTATGGTCTTTGTCTAATATAAGCATATCACTAAATCAGATTCAGTTTCGATATAATCGTAATCAGACCGAATATGTGTATAAAAGACAAGGGTGCTACCATTTAATTAGTAATATTATGGAAAATATAATTGCTCATCTTTATGAATCGGATATAAATACGATCCGGATTGGCACTCTGAGCACCATCCCTAACATTAGGTGGCATTAAATCATGGATTAGAATTGAGTTCTTGATTATTCTCAAATGAGTAATGGAGCCCTCTTGGCCGAATCTTAGGGGAAGGTAAATGCTGATTTTTCATAGTGAAAATCTTTGTCATGGCCGAGTGTGGGTATTAGAGGGGGAAATTTGATATGTATGATATGTGATTATATGAATATGGTGTCTAGCATTTTGAATGAAGGGTGTATTTTATTCTTAATGTTGAGTTAGTAGTGATGATAGTATTATGTGCGTCTAGTCTGCTTAGTGTTGATGATCAATTAATGGTGTGGGTGACAGATAATAAGTGTAAGGAGTGTACGCTCACCGAATGTTCGATGAAATGACAGACTAAATAAAAATTAAGTAATTGATCAAGTCTTATGCATGTTAATAGGTGTTTTACGTGATGCAAAATTCTGGTGGTAAAAGGCGAATTAAATAAAGTCAAGATGACGGTAAAATTTGTATATTATGCAATGAGTTTCAATGGAATCACATTCTGGACAGGTCATGATAACTGGGTTATAACTTGTGTTTTAAATGTCCGTTTGAGGAATCGTAAAATTCTAAATAACGTAAATATGTAAAAGAATAACATATCCAAAAATCAGAATTTTTGGGCTTGAAATGAATTTGCACCGAATTTTAGAAATTGGCAATACTGTAGGGAACTGTATTCTGATTTTTAACTGAACAACCCTTAAAGATTTACCTATAACTTGAGTTTCTATCTTCAAAATCGAGATCCATTAAAACCAACATAAATTAGACACATTAAGGTTAATTTATTAAAATTTCATCTCTTGATTTCATCCCAATTAATTGTAGTGAATTTTCGAATTTAACTATTGAGCATGGGAATTTAAAAATTAGGTAGAATTTGAAATTTTGCTACCGCGCTACCGTGACTTCGAATATAGTTGGTAAAATTCTCAGATAACACGGGGACCCTGAATTTTTAGTGAATTTGGGATCTCATGCGTTGTATAGCCTAATTAATATTTAAGAATTATTTTTGTCATGCATAGACTAATGAGTTCGATTTATTATATATTACTGACATGAGCTCAAACCGTGAGAGATTCTATAGCGAGTTTCTAGACAATCATTAAGCTCTGTGAGTGGATATCTATGTTTTTATTATATTATGATTTTTATTTAATAATGTGATATTTGAAGTTATGTTTATAAGTGTTTAAAAGAAAGGATTTCATATATATATATATATATATTTAAATACGTTTATGATTATATGATTTTGTCTCGACGCTCGAATCGAGACGCCTGAAAACCTGTTTTTACCACGATGCTTGATAGTTTTATATTTTTGACCATTCGTGATGCTTGTTTCGTTCCGGCTCTGCCGGAGCACTTGTTATAGGGTCCGGACCATCTGAAAAATGATCGGCCCACTACCCTCTGTCGACATGGTCTTGTTCAGACAATGTCTGGTTTTTGCGCGTAATTCGGGTGATGGACGCTTGTTGATTTTGATGAGATTATTCCGAAAAAAATATGATATGAGGTTTTGATAACAGTTTTAAATTTTGATGAGTTTATACATAACTATTTTATTTTATTATGTTATTTTTGGTATCCCCTCACATGGTAGTTCAAATGATTTGACCCCCTTAAACTCACATTTTATTTTACAGGTAGCTTTATCTGATGAGCCATAACAAAACAGGAGCCTGGAATCTATGAATTGAGTTTACTTCAGTCACTAGAGTATGGGTCCGTCATGCTAAGTTTTTCATTTGCATTCAAATAGATTGCATGTATGTCGGCCTGCGTCAAGTCTAAATATATATAATGTTATTTATATAAAGTATAAGTATTTATTTAATGTTAGTAAGTTTGTTCGTACAACACTAATAAGTTCGTGAAATAGTTTAATAAATGTATGTTTTAGTAATATAGTTAAAGGAATAATCAAGAAAGTTTAGAAATAGTCAGAGGCTTAGGGTGGTGATGATGATCCATCATCTACCGGTAACATCTCCGCACTAAGGACATTACAAATATGGTATCAGAGCATGGTCTTGGGTTTAGTGACTGCAGTAGGAGGGTGATAGCGTCTTATGTATGTGGTATGTCCGGGAAACCCATATATAAGGGGCTACTCTCCAGTATCCTCGATCCTTTAGTATGTCTGGATTTACCTTAATATGGAATATTCTATAAAGATAGCCGAGGCCATTCATAGATAATTTTCCAACCATAAATAGGAATCTAATATGTGAATATACGACAGGGTGTCGAAGTATGTTGAGAGTTAGCTACACATTTCATTGAGGAATAATGAGGTAGTAAGCCAAAACTGTTCGGGAACACGAATAGTGAAAGAACTCTAGCAACATAATAGCATCACAGACGAGTATAACACGAGTAAGCTATATATCAGTCTTAGTCTCGAACAGATACCGTGGTATAAGAAATATCGAAATATTAACTGGAATCCACTACATAATTTAAAGCACATATAATGCTCGAATACTTCAAATAACATTCTTCTCTGGCTCACCTGACAATACTAACATTCCTTCAAAGAAAGCCTCCTTATCCGGAATAAATAAGTATACCCATATATATCCTGACTCTTCAGAAAGCCAACAAACCCATGATGTAAGTTAATATTCTCTTGGTATACCACACTTTTAGTTGTCATTAGAACTTTGTATCAGATCCTATTAGTTTGGAAAATGTGTTAAGGTGATTTAGAAAACTTTAGATGAGTCTTGTTCTTGATGTCTATATTTAGATAAGTGCAAGATAGATTGAGGAGATAAAATGATTATGGAATAAAGTAAAACTAGTCATAATAAGATAGTCTCGTCCCAAAACATGAACTAGTTAACTCGAAAATCTAGTTTAAGAAAGTAAAGTATAAATTATCGACTGGAAAGTTGGAAAACTTGAACCGAGAGAACCCTAACCACAAACCTGCACTTAACACTACCCTCACAAAGCCCTTCATTTGATTATAATCTAGTTAATACCAACGACCCAATATTCGCGATCAACGGAAAATACTTAAAGAAGATATTTTAAGATATCGAACGAGTTATCAAGTGCATTCCCATTAAGAGAGAGATCAAGACTTGTATAGACTTAGTCATAGATATACCACTTTAGTTATTCCTCTGAAGAGAATGTTCCTAATATCGCTTAAGGGAGTTAAAGATGCAATTACAACAAACCTCTATGTATCCCAATATACCTCCATGAAATCTTCTGGTGTCATATGGAAAAGAGAGTGAGGAGACCCTTTGGTATGTAGAATTCAATACGGATATAAATTATTGTAATAACACTCATAGACTTTCTCATGACTTGATCCATAATAGACCTCAATCTTAGGACCTAGTACAGACTCAAACCAATAAACTAGTATAACACTTAAAGCAACGACAACATGCTAAATAGAAAATTAAGGCTTATAAGGGTGGCTTCTTTTGAGGCATACAATCCAAGTGAGCATTCATGAACATGTCAGCGCGAAGACATGTCCATTATTGACAGCCAATGGATTAATGACTCACCCATTTTAGTATCCTAGTTGGCCTTGGATAATCTGGTATTCTAGCTGAATCAAATCAAGCAATATCAGTAACATTTCTAAGAGCGTATGAGATACCCCTCCTACCTTTCAGACCGAAAACCCAGCATTAGCCCTAGAGAAATCGTCAAGAATCCAGCAGAACATGCGTAGTGCTTGACAATATGTTAGACGAACCAGTATGACTTATAAGAATCCAATTGCAACAAATGAGTTAACTTTCTTACGGGTGAAAGAAAGCTCTCAATTAGCTTTAGACTCGCTTGAATCTTGATAAACCCTCCCAAGATGTTTGCCTATCTAGGTGCTTATGGTACCCGACTATGAGGATACAGCCGGGGGAATGAAATTGTAACAAAAATGCTACTTGCATTTTATAAAGGTTTTCCTAGTAAATGCTAGGGAGCTACGAAGAGAGTGTAAAGATGTTGCATTATGAGCATGTGACCTAGGAAGTACCGAAAAATCTCAAAATAAGATTGTACTTTGGGATAACATGTTAACAAAACATGGAGACTAGGGCATAGCCAAGTTAGAAACAAGAATAAGGACTATTGTAAGCAGCTATCGAGACTAACTCCGTATTGTAACCCTATATAGTGAACCTACGAGATAAGATACCCAAGATCATATACGAATAGCCCACTTAGCGATTTCTCATTTAGTCGTGTAACTAGAAGGATCTTCAAGACCCAGTCATCATCTTCCTGATCACACAGCTACAATGGCGATAGTGACATGGCCCTATTACACAATGGAGATCTAAGGTCATAGACAGACATTACAAGATTAGAAAGTGGACCTCGCGATTATAAGTCGATCATGAACAATCAATTTTTATCTAATCAATCAAACTCGGTAAACAGAAGAATCCTTAAGCCCTTAACTTTTCTCAATTGAAAAGCATAGTTTCAGTAGCAGTATCAGCTATAGTGCTAATAGAAACATTAACAATAGCATCAAGAGAAATCACAGCATAGTTTTATAGTGTGAAAATATGTTGTAAAATAATAGTAAGCGTCGAGTGATCAGGACAAGACTTAGAAATTACAAGATAAGTAATGGTCAGTTAGAGCAGTTTACATGTGAGTAAGATCCGATTGATCTTCATGCATGTAAGCATGGTGTTACAACAGGTAAGATTATTGGATTGATACAACTCAAGCAAGAAAGAATATCAAGACCACTCACCTAGTATGCGGAAAATGGATCTTGTATATTCATATCAGGCCACGTGACAGCAGCAAACACTAGCTCCCCTGACCCCAGGAAGATTAAAAGATACAGATGACCTAGATGTCTTCCGGTGTTAAGAGGGCTTTCTTCGTTTACTTGGTGTACTGGAAAACCATACCAAGCAGATAAGCAATATACCACCGTGTCTGTCAAGCACAATTCTCTAGGATATGAGAATTACATCACGTCTTGGAATGTACTTGAATTTTATTTGAGACAGGTATGGCTGTCACTATAAGGTCATTAGCTGTACTACAAAAGTACAATAGTGATACGTTAAATTTGAAGTGTAATAGAAATCCTAAGTGATATGTAAAAATTAATGTTGTATTGACAAAAGACAATTGGAATCTCATGCTTACAGTATATTACATAATACGCATGATTTTTATGTGATGTTTGGAAGATCTAGCTCGAATGGTCATGCAGAATAGGTTAAAGAAATCACTAATTCCTCAACAAGAAAGCTCATAAACATATTTTTCCTCGTTGGCGGATATAAGAGGTTTTAAACAGGTAAGAATTCAGATGTATGGAACGGCAGACCTTGAATACAGTATCAAATATAGAACTGACAGTTCATGTAGATAATTGAGTCAGAGAATGTTGAGCATAACTAGAGGTCCAGAAATAGGGTTTCTTTGATGCATGACAGTAGTTGTAAAGTACTCAATATAAATTTCATATGATGAAGACGAAAAATTACCTCTCAGTAAAGAATTCAATGAGTTATTCACTATAGCCCATGAACTTTTGTGCAATATGTGCGAGCATGGCAAGAGGAATTATGCATGAAGCAGATGTTAAGGTAAGACGAAGAGTAGCGTATGCTTACTATCCAAGAGATAAATGGTCAGCTTGGTGGAAAACTTAGTTATTAAGTCTAATTGAATCTAGACAATGCAGAATAGCTTACAGCAGAATAATGATTCACGCAGATAAATAAATAATCCGCCTAAATCCATAAATGTATGATCTGGCTCACACTACAAGATTTTTTCGTGTTCTCAAATCCCAATATGTGAACTTATGATGAAGTACAACCCCAGTGATGACTTCCAAGTCAAGGCATACAAGGTCTAGTATGGAAACCACATCATCATATGGTAGAATGACAACGTATAGAAGACTGTCATGAAGTAGTGTGATACAATTGATGAAACAGAGTTGGTTATGAGAATGTAGTCAGTTGAAATTTGGTGGGCTAGGAAACAACGTGTGAATATGTGCGAATGGTGGTAAGTTACTCAACATCAAAGAATCTCAGGTTTAGGCGGATTCTGGGATTCAACCTCAAATGGGATTTGAGGATGAATCCTATTTAAAGGGGGGAGAGAATATAACACCCTGAAAATTCTGACATAACTTTCGATGGCCATTTCATTGTAGATTACGTAATACGTGATATAAATCATGCTTTAGTGTGTTTGTACTTGCAGAATTATTTTTCGAACATTCGATAAATCATTTGTAGTTCCAGTACGAAATTATTTTTCTATTTCGTATCGGATAATCTTTAATATTTTGGCTAGACCTTTTCCATACGATGTCTGATTATATAGGATTTCATATCGTCGGAAGGATAAGATGAATATCTACAACTTTTATGTTGAACATTTTCTCAAATTCGGATCCGAATCTAGACAGAAATGTGAGTTTCTTAGGTTGTACTGTAGCAATTCGGGACTGCCTTAGAAAAATCTAGCATATGTCTTAAAAAAATTAATATTTTAATCTTTTAATATCCATTTCATGTTATTTTATCCTAGTACTATTCATTGTAAAAAAAATCATTCTTGAGCTTTTCGTTCACGCCCCTCACTGCAAGTCTGCCTCCATTTTCTCACGTCTCTTGCTATGGATTGTTTGGTGGTGTCTCAAGCAAGAGGAATGGCTTGGTAAGCCTCTATATCTTTTCCCCATTCAATTTCAAATTTTCTTGCATGATTCCATCTCCCTCATGTTCGAATCTATGAAATCCTTAGGCAAAAAAATTATGAATTTAGCATGTTTAAGGGCCAAAGGATGGCTGTTGATGTCTATAAAAGTGTTTTACATCATGAAACTTGCAAACTTTCACTAAACTAACAATGTTAAAATTGGGGGGGGGGGGGGGGGGGGGGTTGCCAAAAGTTAGAGGAGGGGTACGGGAGATGGTTTCTTTTGTTTGTGTTTCTTTAGCATGATAAAGCTTGATTCGGGTGTTATATGATGTTTAGGTGGCATTAAATCATGGATTATGCATTGAGTTCTTGATTATTCTCAAATGAGTAATGGAGCCATCTTTGTCGAATCTTAGGGGGAAGGGAAAAGGCTAATTTTTGGTAGTGAAAATCTTTGTCATGGTTGTGTGTGGGTATTAGAGGGGGGAAAACTTGATATTTATGATAGGTGATTATATGAATATGATGTATAGTATTTTGAATGAAGGGTGTATTTTAATCTTAATGTTGAGTTAGTAGTGATGATAGTATTATGAGCATCTAGTGTGCTTAGTGTTGATGATCAATTAATGGTGTGGGTGACATGTAATAAGTGTAGGGAGTGTACATTCATAACGCTCACCGAATGTTTGATGAAATGACGGACTAAATAAAAATTAATTAATTGATCAAGTCTTATGCATGTTATTAGGTGTTTTATGTGTTGTAAAATTATGGTGGTAAAGGTGCATTAAATAAAGTCAAGAGGATGGTGAAATTCGTATATTAGGCAGTGAGTTTCAATGGAATCACATTCTGGACAGGTCATGATAAATGGGTTGTAACTCGTGTTTTAGATATCCGTTTGATGAATTGTAAAATTCTAAATAAATTAGATATGTAAAAGAATAACATATCCAAAAATCGAAATTTTTGGACTAGAAATGAATTTCCACCGAATTTTAGAAGTTGGCAGTACTATAGTGAACTATATTATGACTTTTAACCGAACAACCCTTAATATTGACCTATAACTTGAGTTTCTATAATCAAAATCGAGATCCGTTAAAATCCACATATATTAGATACATTAAGGTCCATTCAATTAAAATTTTAGCCCTTAATTATATCCCAAATAAGTGTAGTGAATTTTTGAATTTAACCATTGAGCATGAGATTTTAAAAATTTCGCATTATTAACGATTCCATATCGAGTTTCTAGACAATCGTCAAGATATGTGAGGGGATATCTATGTTTTTGTTCTATTATGATTTTTAATTTAATAATGTGATATTTGAAGTTATGTTTATAAGTGTTTTAAAAGAAAGGATTTCAGATACATATTTTTGAATACGTTTATGATTATATTTTTTGGTTGTTTTTAAATCGTAAAATTATATTTCCATTGAGAAGCTTGAAAACCTGTTTATGTCACGGTGCTTGATAGTTTATATTTTTCTACCCTCTGTGACGCTTGTCCGGAGCGCTTGTTATGGGGTCCGAACCATCTGAAAATGGCTGGCCCACTACCATATGTCGACATAGTCTTGTTCAGACTTTGCCCGGTCTTTGCGCACAACTCGGGTAGTGGAAACTTGTTGATTTTGATTATACTATCCCGAAAAAGCATGATATGAGGTTTTGATAACGGTTAAGATTATGATGAGTTTATACATAACGATTTTATTTTATTATGTTATTTTTGGTATCCACTAACCTGCTAGTTCAAACGATCTGACCCCCCCCCCCCTCAAACTCCACAGTTTATTTTACAGATAGCTTTATCTGGTGAGCCATATCCGAACAAGAGCCTGAAATTGAGGAATTGAGTTTACTGCAGTCACTAGAGGCTACGTTTGTCATTCACATTCAAATAGAAAGGAAATATGTCGGTGTGAGTCAAGTCTAAATATATATAATGTTATTTATATAAAGTATAAGTATTTATTTAAAGTCTGTATGTTTGTTCGTACAACACAAATTAGTTTGTGAAATAGTTTAATAAATGTCTGTTATAGTAACATAGTTAAAGGAATAATCAAAAAAGTTTAGAAATGGTTAGAGGCTCAAGGTAGTGGTGAGAATCCATCACCTTTTGGTAACATCTCAGCACTGGGGATGTTACATATGTACCTTCCAATCTGATCCCTTTTCTCTTGTAGATCCACTTGCAACCTATGAATTTTACTCCATCAGGTTGTTGTACAACCCTCCCACTACATCTAGGTTGTAGATTATTATAATATACTTGCATCTGATGCTCAGATGTCGAATGTGCTATTCTTTTATCAACAATTGTTGACGATGGTGTGCTGGTCGAACCAACAAGTAACTCATCGAGTAATACTTTACTTTGAGGTTTGAACTCTCTCATATAATCCTCCTAAAGAAATGTTACATTTGTCGATACAAACATTTTGTTATCTTCTGGACTAACGAAGAACCCAACCCTAGTCTACTTAAGATAGCCTACAAATAGGCACACTTGAGAACATGACTCCAACTTTGTAGTCTTATTCTTTAGCACATGTGCTGGACACCCCCATATGCGAAAATTTTATAAACTAGCTTTACGACAACTCCACAACTCCAAGGAAGTCTTTGGAACAGACTTAGATTACACTAAATTAAAGATATATATTTTCGTATACAATGTATTTCCCCAAATTCAACTAGGCAGTGAACTGTAACTAAACATAAACCTCTTCATTTCTAGAAGGGTCTGATTTCTCATTTCTACAATACTATTCTGTTGTGGTGTTTCAAGTTCTATTAGCTGGGATATTATCCCATGCTCTACCAAGAATTCCTCGAATATCAAAGTATTCTTTTCTACGATCTGATCGTAAAATTTTGATCGTCTTACCTAATTGGTTCTCAACCTCAGCACGATACTCTTTGAACTTTTCAAAAGTATCTGACTTATGCTGCAATAGATAAACGTACCCATATCTTGAATAATCGTCAATAAATATGATGAAATATTCATAAACACCTCGGGATCTTACATTCATCGGTCTGTAAACTTCCGATGTACTAACTCAAGTGGTTAACTGGCTTTTTTACCTTTTCCAGTAAAAGGTCTCTTGGTCATATTTCCTTCTAGCCATATTCGCAGACTGGTAAAGTATTAAACTTTAACTGGTTTAAAGCTCCGTTCTTTATAAACCTATCTCTCCGGTCAAGGTTCATATGACCAAGTCTAAGATGCCACAAATATGTGTCATCATGAGAAATATTTTGTTGTTTTGTTTTAGGTTTTTCAACTTTAAACATTTCAGTGTTGAGCAGTGAACTATATGTTAACAGTCTTAACACATATAAGTTATTTTTAAGTTTCATGTGCATATAGTTAATCCATTTCTAGCAATAATAACTAAATAATTATTAAACGATGTTGAAAAACCATCATCCAAAGTTTAGAAATAGAATTCAAATTCCTACGAAACCCAGAAATAACAAATATATTGTTTAAATTTAAATAACAATTATATGAAAAATTTAAACTGGAAACTCCCACTGCTTTAGCTAAAACGTCATCCCATGTCTTGACCCTCTTAGTATAGTCATTTTCGGCAAGGTCCCTTCATGAGTCAAGTAGCTGCAAAGAAGAACAAACATGGTTAGTGGCTTTAACATCAACAATCATGCAGATTTATCTTCCTCCACTAATAAAGACTCAAGTACAAGTAAATCATATTTACATGTCGCCTTTTTCTCCTTCAGCTCAGCAAGGTATTTCAGAGAATTTCTTTTCCAATGCTCATCTTTGTGCAATGTAAATATTTTTCTTTAGGCTTGGCATCCTCGGAGCTTCTCTTGTTCTTCTTCATAGGCTTTGCCTTAGCCTACCCAGTGTTTTTCTTCTTTTTCTTTGCAGATTGGAAGATTTGACAATATTTGCCTCTCCACTAGGCTTACGATAATCTACCAACATGGACTTGTAGTGGGTGAGCTCATTAAATAGACGAGTTAGAGTAAAAGTCAACTTATTCATAATATAGTTGCTTTTAAGCTGTAAGAAACTCTTTAGAAGAGTTTCCATTATCATGGTCACCTGGCTATGCTCGTCAATACGAGCACCATGAGTTTCAGCCATATTGAGATAAGTCATCATCCTCAAGACATGCTCTCGAATGGATGTATCCTCCTTTATCCTTGCGGTCATCGCTGAGACCATAACCTCATGAAGTTATCGCTCTGAAAGTAGCTCGAACATTTCCTCTAATGACTGCATCATCAAAGATGTTGTAGCTATTGCCTCATGCTTTGCAGTAAGTACCTCAGACATCCCTCCTAGCAAGTAGCAGCAGGCCTTCTCATTGGCCTTGACCTATTTCTAGTGGGCATCACGTACAACTTGGCCAGTATTTCTGGTCGGTTCTAGAGGACATTCCTCCATCAGGACAAACTTAAGGTCTTCACATACCAAGATAGTGTTCATGTTACTTTTCCATTTCACATAATTTTCTCTCGTTAATTTTTCATTTGAGAGAATTGATATGATAGAAGAAACCATGGCTGAAAATAAAACAAGCACACATTTTAACAATCATTCATCGCATATTAAAATCATCAAAAATATTTAAGCATAAAATTAAACATGATGCATGTACCATGTATAATAAATCGGAAACCTAAAATTACTATGCCACGAAAAACTATCTTTCCATAACTAAGTGCCACTGTAGGGTAGGTCAAATATTTATATGATAGATCGAGATAGTCTCAATTGATTAATATTTACGGGAATAACACTTATTCCTATAATAATCAACCACCGTTTGATTCGATTAATGAATTTTGATTAACATTTAATCATTCCTTTGTGAGTGTAACTCGTTTCTTCGGAACTCTAGGACTTAACTAATGAAGTGTCACTGTATGGTAGGTTAGTTCACCAGATACATCCAGACGTCATATCCTCTCGGAATCCAAACTTGATACCAAAATGGACATCATCCATAAGAGGACGAAAACAAAGCCGTCTCGAGGCGCCTTTTGAATCTTACGTTTTCGGACTAACAACAGATATCGCTGGATATATTGTCGTATATCCCTCTCTCACTCACTATTTTAAAAATTAAGGTATCTACTTAAAATATCTAACATTTTAATCCACTAATGTCTGAAGGTAATGCGCGGCTAAAATATAACTCAATTTACACTAGTGCAAAATTAGTGACATATCCAATTTTACTCTTAAAATTTAATTCACTAATTATTATTAGTCCAAACTAACATTTCACTTAATTAAACTAATTTAACTAAGTACACTCTAGTGACCTAATTAATTTTAACTCTTAAAATTTCATTAAAATTTCAGCTCACTAGTAAGTTTAGAAAATGAAATTCATATTAAGGACAAAATTTAAATTAAATTATTTAATTAATATAAGCGTCTTATAAATTCCAATGGTACATAGAATTGTATCCCGAGTGCAGACTACATTGCTATCCATGCATAATCGGCTATGGAATTTACGTCCAGGTTTCCATCCGATATACCAAGGGAAATTATAATGCACTTATAAAGCTCATATATATTGAATTCGAATTTCCAATTTCTTAAATCATTAAAATAATTAATCCAATTCATTCGTTTTTATGCATAATATCTACTAATTAAAATTCTTTAAAATTCATAAAATCAAATTTTACAACTACAATAATTATGCATGACTAACATGTTATGACATGTGAAAATGCAAGAGTAGACACCCTTAGGTATTTGACATGTTATTCAAATATTTCAAATAAAACATAAATATATCAAAAAAAAATATTGCATTGACAATCTCTTATTTTTTCTATACTAATTTAATCAGTATAAAAATTTACCAAGGCATCCTTTAGTCTTCAAATCTTGCTTCATGGATCGGGGAAAATCTCCTTATGATGTTGTTGACGGTAACGACTCTTCAATTACATAAAATAATGATACAACTCAAAATTTACATAAAAGATAATTACAACACTTTGTAAAAAAATGACTTTATGGCCTCACATTCCCAAAAAACAAAATAATCATAAGAAATAAGAGCAAGAAAAATTTACGACCAATGCAATACATTCATCATATGAACTTAAATAAAAATATTCATCACATTAACTTAAAAATATGCATACTCATCACAAGATGCAAAAAATATTTATATCACATATAAAAAATAAAAATAGAAACTTTTCATAAAAAATAAGAAAGGTTAAGAGCACTTTTCAATCTCACTCTAGATGCAGGAACCGAATTCCTGCGCGACGGAAGCGTCTTAGGCACCGGGATCGATCTTGAAATTTTTGTCTGCTCCTCCCTTCTTATGGACGAATCTTAGCAGTCCAATATGCTTTTGTTTTGTATTTTTTTATGTATTTTACAACACAAAATAGCCCCCTCGAAAAGCCTTTGATATGGCAGCAATTTACAACACCGAAAAACTGCTCATTGCACCCTGAAAGTTGCTGGTTGTTCTGCTATTTATGGGCAGCAGTTCTGGATGTATTTTGAACTTTAAAATAACCCCAACATTTCCCCAAGTCAGCCCTTTGTTTTGCTAGAAATTCTGCACAAAAATAGAACCAAAACTAAACCATACAAGAGGTTACTAGTGGCGGCAATAAGCAGATTTTTCTGCTCACTGCGGAGAATGATCAAAGGAAGAAGATAAAGAAATTTGATCCAACTCCGAATGCTCGCTACTAGCAAAAGGTATAACAATGTCTCTAAACCTTTTAGAGAAAAAGGAAAATTGTCACACTCAATTTTTCATTTTATTTCTTTCAACACTTGAGAGAAAAAATAAGGAACAATGTGGTTAGGGTTAGGAAAATGTGATTAATGTAAAAAGGAAAACAAATTTCCTTTTTATATCTACGGTTAAGGTTGTCAAAAAATAACACAAAATCATTCCTATTCCCCTTGTAATAATCGGCCATGATGGCTTTTTTTGTAACATTCATAAATTTATTTAATGTCTTAAATAAGATATTAACATATTACCTAATTAAAATATGTAACTTCCAAATTTTTAAAATGATGAGATTTTAAAATCAAAATTTTCAAACTCATCAATTTCAAAAATTAATTATTAAATTATAAAATATAATTTAATAGTTACATAATTTTAAAACCATTAAATAAATATCTAATAACCATTTATTTTAAAAATATTATATTAAACTTATTTAATATATTTTTCTAGTGTGACTTTAATTATTAATCATATTAATAATGTATGTGAGTTTATAATTGGACTATCCAACTATATTTATTTTGAAACAGTATATCGAGCTAGCACGAGGTCCAAATAGACCAACAATTTCGAGCTATAATAATATTGGAATATTAATTAAAATTCTTTAATTAAATATTCTGAATTATTAACTCTAGGTTATTCCACTAAAAACCTAAAGTTGCACTTTTACCACTGTAGATATATAGAATAAGTCGAACTACGTCGGTGTCCATCGATACAGCCATTACATACGGATTGACCCTTCACGAGTATCTCATAATTAGAGCCGGGTCAAAATATATGTTATACCCCTCTAATTATTTTTACCTTAAGTACCAAGTACCATTGATTCTCTAATGAACGATATATTCATAACTATTATGAATATTAATATTTCTATTCAATAGGAAAACTTGAGCGCTTTAATCGTTCAAGTATCGAATCAACTCTTAAGGAAGATACACATCTACTTCTCGCAAGAAGGAGTGAAATTTATATCTATGTAAAACGTCACAATCTACACACCAAACAATGTCCCGTAAGAATGTGTGAACTCAACATCCGTTTACAAATTAAATAAATCTCTAGGGCATATATCCCAATAATATTATGGACATACTTCACAGAATATTCGGTCGGACATATATCGTGACAACAAATCAACAGATGCGCAAATTAAAGAGAAGGGAAATAAAACTTACCATGTCCATGAAAGAGCATGCGTGGTCGCCCAGATCTAGGAGTGTGGGG